>PKQL01000123.1:0-56412 GCA_002916455.1 Penicillium sp. CF05
GGAGGAAGAGGAGAATCGGGGGGAAGGAAAGTGGACGGAGACAGGATTGAAGGACGGGTGGGCTTTTGGACCTCAACAATCCCTTCAGTTGATGCAAGGATAGGGCCTCGGCGCTTGAGACTGAGAGATTTGAATGATGCGAGTTTTGGAAGACGTAGACTGCTCTTCTTTGAGCTCTTCTCACTCTTCCCAGGACTCTTTCCGGGAGAGTTCGTGGTCTCAGTCCCTGTGGGGGAGGGCTGAGCAGTATTCCGGAGTCGCAGATTATTGAAAGAAGCAAGCTGAGAGAGTTGAAAGCGGCTCTTTTTCTTTGGACTCTGTTCAGAGGAACCTGTGACTGTAGTCTGAACAGGGTCCTTAGAAGGCGACTGAGTAGGGATCCGAACAGTTAGGGCTACGTTATAACAGCATTAGCACGATGTATACAACGGGCCCGCTTGCTGACAGGGCTTTAGGGCACGCAATGGAGCAATGATCAATGATGCAACATAGCCAAGAACATACCTTGTGTCTCATTTCTCGCGAGCTCATCAGCGCGTCTCGTCACATCTTGCCAGAACTGGCCACCTAAGAGGCTGCTGTCCCAGTGTTCGCGCATAGCACGCTCGTTCACGTTATCCATGTTGATTTTAGATCAAAAACAATAGAAAATAGATGAAAGTAAGCATCAGAGGGATGGAGAGGGATGGAGGATGAGAGAGACGAGAAGCAAGAGGAAGAGGAACAGGTACATCTCAGAAGAACCCTTCAAGCGTGTGTTCATCGCTTCAATGAGCTTTCGAGGTAGGTACCATTCACGCAAGCCTAATCTGCCGAGACCAACATCGAGGTTTCCGGTTCAATCTGCGCGTTCGCTCTTATATTCTTTCCTCGGTGCCATTAGAATTATAAGATCGTACACTAAATGAACTGACATGTCATGCTTTACTACCGTTTAATATCTCCAATCCCCGGGTGAAGCAGACGATGATAAACAGAAGCAATATAACCCTCTGTCAAACTGGGATATGGCCTTCCCTAGGCCCTAAACAGGAACCTTGGTTTTTGTGGTGGTCTAGTGGAATAAAGCCGTATTTTATTCCAATGCCCTCAGCTTCACTGGTCCTGTCTTACGACACGAGTCCCCCACCAAGGCAGACGAGGGAAACGAATCCCTTAGGGGCTCCTGAGCGGCTTGTACAAGGAAAACGTACGATATTTATGTCGATTCTACAGGAAAAGATACTCAAGTAGCTTGTCGTGTCACGCGGAGATAAAATAGCCGTAGACTGAATTCCACAGAGGGAATTAATGTCAATTTTGATAGAACCATCCGAACTCCTATACTGCCGTTGTCTATCAAATGTGCTATAGAGTCATATATCCGACTCTAGAGCGAGAATGTTGTCTACCAACGTTTGAGGCACATTGTTTGCAGAATATCGAGGTTATTGCTCTAACAGACTCCACGGCTCTATTCAAGCAATAGAAGTTTGAGAACTATGTACGTCAGCTACATTTCCATTTATCGAACCCTTTTCTCCATCCTAAAATGATACCCGACGTCTAGTAGTGGCCCCCACCCCTAGACACCTAAGTACCTAAGTAGATTTAACACGCTATTATTTAAGCCGATAGTTAGTCATGCTTAACTTATCTCAAATATATTTTAACCCTTGTTGGCTAAATCTGCGAATGAATCTCCCAAAACTCCGAAACCATCCCACTTTGTGTAGCCCGCTGCAATATCTTCAAGCCACATTCGTCTCCAGTTCGGCAAGTTTAATGTCGGCATGACTTCCTGTTAGATCCAACCCTGCATGGACTCCTCAAATCTTTGCCTGCTTAGGAGCAGATCGCCCAATTCAGTGTGGCTAACTACCAGACAGTCCTTTACTCAACCCAGACAGCCAAAGCTTATTACCATCTCCCAGATGCGCTCATTCAGGAGGACGTGTTCTCATTTCTACATAATCACACCGCGCTCGCACACCTCTTTTGGCCACTGGCGATGAAAGTGGATGAAAGCACCAACCCCACATCCACGATTTTTAACATTGGTTCAGCTGCCAAGGAAAAAGCGACCATAACTAGCGCAACTGACGAAGTTGTCTGCGAAGAGGAGTTGCCTTTCGGTCTCAGAATGAGGATGGTTTATAGAGTCATCAACACTTCAGTTGGCGGTTATGGCAATGGAGTTTCTGGATCCTCGGACCGTCTCATCTTACCCGAGTCGCGCCTGTGCTTGGAAGAAGAACGGTCTGTGACCGCCCCTAGACCCCTTTCGTTACTTCTCAATCTGAAGGATGGGCCTATCCCCAAGACTCTAAACCTACTTCGGGCTCTGAATGAATTCGCCAGGAACGGAAAGGATGTGGATTTAACCTTGGCTCCTTTGCCAGCGCCAACAGCCGATCCAGACGATGTCTACGAGATGGGAAAGTCTAAGAAGAACTGATATTGCTGCTTGCCGTATATTGAAACTACTAGTCAAGAAGGATATCTAGCAGGTTACTCCCAATATAAGAACCATTCTAGGTTATCGATATCCATCCTAACCTAGGGTCAGATCACAAAACCTTGATATGAGACCGACGCGTCAAAGGCACATCAACGTGAAGCAGTAGCTTCTTATTCTCGGCATCGTACTCGGCATCACGGAGTCCCTTCGGCTCGCGCTCCACACCAAGAACAGTGATAGCCTCAATAGTGACACCAGCATCGTACTCAAACGAGCCCGTCATGCTGAGTTTGCCATGCGCGTACTTGAAGTCAATCTCCGACACGGTATCCTGCACAATCGACTCGCCATCGTCGAGGTACAACGATCCCTCGGCGGAGCCATCGAGACCGGGCGCAATGACAATGTTGAAGCCCTTCTTGCGCAGCGCGGTGGTGGTATTGGCACTCTCGATGCGCTGCGGGTAGACAATACCGCCCTTGTAGTGAACTGTGATGTCTGTGAAGTCGACCTCGGCGGAGACGTACTCACCGCGCCCGCGGACGGGCTTGCCAGTGCCCCATTCGTAGAAGATGTCGTCGGGGAGGTAGTAGTTGACGCTTGTGCTGTTCTCCTCAGTAACAGGGCTGACAAGGATGCCGTCGCCGTAGAAGAACTGCAGGTCGATGGGGTAGGTGTTGGGGTCGTTCGGGTAGTTGAAGAACAGAGGATTGAGGGCCGGGGTGCCGGTTTGGTTCTGTTTGTAGATGGCGGTGTACATGTAGTCGACTGAATCATTGTTAGTTCTAACTTTCCCTCTCGGAAGGAGCCTGCGTGTATCACTTACGGAGCTGGTATCTGATGGAGATTCCTTTGCGCGCCGCCTCAGCGACTGTCGGCCAGCGGTAGAACTCCTGGGGATTGGCGAAGATTTCGGCGTGGTTGCGGAAGAATGTGTAGAAAGAGCCAAGAGCTGCCCATCTATTCGATCCATATTAGCTAGAACCGCTTATATGAAGGGATATTCAACCCTTACCTAGCACAGAGAGTCTCCGTTACATTACCACCGAAGCCGCAGACATCGGGGCCCACGACGGGGACTTGGTACAGCGATGCGAACTGCAGGATCTGGCTGATGGAGAGACGGTACCAATTCCATCCGGAAACATTATCTGCAGAGTATTTAGCATGGGATCATTGTTAATATTGAATGGGCAGACGCCAGAAGCATTCTTACCACCAAGCCAGTGGGACACATCCTTGCCGGAGCCAGCAAATGTGCTTCTCGTAATTACCAGAGCACGGTCATCTGGGCGACGGGCACGCATAGCATTGTGGGAATGCGAGGACATCATAGCGCCATAAAGGTTGTGCGTGTCGTATTGAACGTATCCGCCACTCTGCACCAGATCGGTGTCAGCGGTGCTGTCAGCAAGCGTGGGTCCTGCACCATTCTGAATCATAAACGGCGGCCTGATTAACTCGCGATTCGGAAGACCCTTGCACTCGTCAGGTCCGCAGCCGGAGCCGGTCTTTCTGCCGTGCTGCCAGCGGCCAGTCGAGGGAGCCCAGTGGGGTCTGGCGGAGCGCCAGTGACCAGCACCGAGGTTGCGGCGGGAACGAGACCGAGGCTGACGGGGTTCGACAACAGCAGTTGCACGCTTCTCGTTTGTGTTGCCGGAAGCAAAGTTTGGCTGGAGACTGTCCGGGAACCCAGGGATCGGAGCATCCGGTCCATCTCGGACGGGTGGCGGCGCCGGAGGATCACCATCCACCTCCGCGAAATCCTCCGGGGTGGTGTTGTTACCGGGGTAGGGGCGGTTGTAGAAGTTTGCGGGCTCGTTCATGTCGATCCACAACGCGTCAATGTCCGGACCATTCGTTCCGTCGAAGAACTCCAAAAACTGCTCATTCCAGTACTGCTGCGAGTCGGGATGGAACCAGTCAGGGAAGTAGCTCGGTCCGGCCCAGACGACTCCCTGGTATTCGGAGCCGTTCTTTTCCTTCATGAAGGTATCATATTTGAGACCTGCATCGAGTGCCGGGTTGGACTCCTTGTAGAATACGGCGGGATCGACCATGACGATGTAATGTTGATCTCTCGAATGGATTGTGTCCACCAGGTCTTTGTACAAATTTGCCGGGAACCTTTCTGGATCAATGGTGAAGACGCGCCGACGGTCCATGTAATCGATATCCGTCCAGATGGTTTCCAGAGGAATGTTGCTGGAGGAGTAGTTGGCGGTGACGGCGGCGACCTCGTAGACATCTTGGTAGCCGTATTTGCACTGGTGGAAACCAAGTCCCCAATAAGGAGTCATCAATGGAAGCTGAGCGATCTCCGCGTACTGAATGGCCACATCACGCGGGGAGGGGCCAGCAATGAAGTAGAAATCAAGAACACCGCCGATGATGTTGTACTCGAGGTACTGGCCACCCTTGTTGTCGATGAAGATATCCATGCCGTTGGAGTTGAGTAGGAAGACTCCGTGGGTGCCATCCTTTCTGTGGTCAAAATAGATTGGGTGAGCGCCGTAAAGATTCTCGCCCTGAGGCGTCCCGTAGGCATCGCGGGTGTAAATCGTCCGAGTGTAGTTGGTCGTGTTCAGCATGAACGAGTCACTGTGCTCGCCCAGTCCGTACAGATGCGGGTTCTGTGGCAGGTGTGTCTTGAGATAGACATATTGACTCTCGAACACCAGCTTGTTGCCCGTGGTATCGAAGAGCACCTCACCGGTGTCAGTCCGAGATACGGTGAACGAGAAGGGGTCAGCGTTGAATTCGAACTTGAGCTTGGAGTCCTTCGGGGAACACCATTGACCAAAACCGGGGCGTGGGAAGACACTGTCTGGAACCTGGTAGACCGTGTTGTTGGTGTCCAGGATCTTGACGTGGAGTCGATCGCTGGTCTGGTACTCCACCTCCAGCTTCAAGTCTGGAAGGTCAGTCCCGAAAACATTGCATGCCGGCCCTGCGAGAGAGAGTTCCGCGTAAAAGCCAGAACGAGTCTCCCACTGTTTCGTCGCCTTGTATCCTGGGCATTCGGACAGGTCCTTTTCGTAGAGGTCATTGCCGGGGCCATCGAGATCTTCAATACCAGCCTGGCTCTGAGCCCAGGCGCAGCCACTCAGGGCTGCAGCCGAAGTGAGCAGCTTCTTGAAATACATGAGGCCTTGAATAGCGAACAATTTCACGTACGCATACGGCCCTTATATAGTTCCCTCGATTCCCACTCGGTTCCCTTCCAAGATTTGCCAAGGTGGACCCTGTTGTCAGTGCGGGGACTATAGCATTCCCCAAGGCCGCCATCCCCACCCCGGAATAGGATATGGTATTTCAAACACCCAGCTCTACATTGGGAGACCTTCATTGTTTTTGTCGCCCTTGAGGTCGCTGTGCCATCAATTTCGTGGAGATCTTCGTAGGATACCTTGCCCCGGCATTTCGCGGTATATACATGGGTTTCACCTGCCGATCAAAACAAAGCAGCATAAACCCCGCTCAAGCTGCAAGCTGGCGATGATCGTCCCATCTGCCGAGTGGTCCGGTGAAAGTTCGTCAAATGATGCGATAATCCGTCCTTCGCATTTGCCGAGTGCTCCGGTAAAAGCCCGAGAAATGATGCGATCAACTCCACAGCAAAGACACACTTTCTGCTCCTCCGGCAAATGTCCGTAATTGTGGGGCTCCATGGCCGGTAGCATGGCCTACGGTAGTGTATAGCAGTGTATAGCAGTGCGCCATATCGTATTTTGCAGATATCATAAAACAAGTGTATAAATGTATGTAATTAATATACATTGATAGAAATTGACATAGGAATTGACATATCGTAGAGGTTGAGATATCAAAAGGTTATATGTAGTGAAGTTCCCTTTATTTAGCTATATTTTAGCCCCTTTCCATTACATCGTACTAGCTGGCCAATATAGTGTAATTATATGATAAATACACCTTTTATAGCTAATAAAAACCTCTTCTTTCTATACTAGGTAGCTACTTCCTAGGCTGTACGGAGTAGTGGCCTTAGGCCTCCACATTCTAGTGCCTAAGGCAACCAAGATAATGACCCTGCAAACCCTTCGGGACGACAATTGTGCTCTGAAGTAGTTGAATAGGCTGATAGCAAGCTGAACATCAGGTTTGTGTAAAGCCCCGGGGGATATAATTGCTGACAGGCACTACCATACTTTGCCAACCTAGCCACTTTTTCCTCATCAAATCCGTGGCTTAGGCAACTGAGGATAACATCGTCGATTGAATGGTCCATGCTGCTGCGCGTTCCCAGAGAGACTTGAACAAAGAATCGGTTGAGTATATTTCTGTACTCACCTTTTGATACCAGGGTAACATGTTATGCTCCATAATAGACGTCGAATTTAACACTATCAACTCGTGATGGTGACCTAAAATAGTGTGAAAAATTCGGAAAATTGCAATATATGGCTGATTCCAGATTATTTATGATTTCTTAGTATGTGATATTACCACGTAACCAACCTTAACACCAAAGATGCAAAGATATGCACGCACTCGGACAGACAGACGATCGGTTCCGCGCTTTAGTAACTATTGCCTAGCATTTGGGTGGATATACTTGCAGTCACAGTCAGGTGCGAGCCTAACTAATGTCAAGCGTTTATACAACATCTTATCAAGTATCAAAATTGATCAACCCCTGATTCCTTTTCATGAACTATATGTCACACTAATCTAGGAGTGGGCGGCGCACAATGACTAAATAGGGTGTTCGCTAAAATGCAGCATACCTGTTCCGGAAACTATAACATTATATTGAGCTCACTGATTTCTTAGTGGGGTTGCGTGCGTAGGTTATGTAGCCAATTTGGATATAGGTACTTGGTGTCACTTTCTCTTGTCATTGCAGTTGGTTGCCAAGGGATGAAGTGGTAAAAAAGAAGTTGGAGATTGGACCACAATCCTCCTTCAAGCGAGTGGCGTCGCCTTCCATATTTCCCATTATCATACGGGTCACATATCTGTTAACCAGCTATGACGTTATGAATGCAGGATGTCTAGATTGGATTTCACCGTTGAGTATATTAGACCAAAGCACATCATGAGAATATATAATTAGCTGGGCAAGGCCGGTTTATTATAGATGACACGCACTTCTGAAGCTTTCTATCTAGATATTGACATACTGAACCTCTATTTTACATTGAAGCAGTTATGACTGTCGCCACCATTTCACACCAACATATTCTGGAACTGTTAAGGGGTGAAAGATTGACCATACCAGATCTTGTTGCTTTGATTTACCCTGACTGGAAGGTGAAGAATCACGAGAATGAGGCAGAGATCCGGGAAGAGTTGGAAAATGAGTTCCTTGAGCTGTAATCCTATCCCTTTGGCAATCCCTCTCTTTTGGAAGTACACATTAAGAAATTGACTAATGCAGTGTGATCAAAGATGGTGTCCAAATCCGACTAAACGAGCCTTGCTAAAGAAAGGCAATATCGCTCAGCAGGCTGGTTTCTTTTGGAGTGGATGTCACTTGGAACGGCTGAGGCCGCTGGCACAGTTCATGTACTGGGTTAGCTAGTAGCCCAGAATTTGAAACCCATATATAGGCTGACTAACAAAATCACTATAGTACTTTATCTGGGACGATGGTATCTGCATACCCTTTGACAACATCACTCACCGCACGGAGTACTGACATACGTGGGTTATTACTAGAGGTTGATTGTGGCGAGCTCACACATAACCGAGAGGGCACTCGAAAATACGTCAAAAACACAATTGATTTCCTGAAATGGTGTCTGGAACCTGAAAACTATGTTCCAGAGCGAACACCATGCCCTATAGCTAATTTCAGCCATAACTCAGACTGCTTTCAAGATATTGGCAAGGCTATGCAGACTGGACAGTCAAAGGGTTAGTCCCTTCCTGTTAGCTAATAGTCGAAGTTAATCATGCTGATTGTGATCAGACGCGCTACGACGCTATGCCGACGCGATGTATGATTTCGTGCAGTCCGTCGAGGAGGCGCAAGACCGGCGCGATGCCAGACTTCCCAGCTGGGAAAAATATATTGAAAACAGACTCCATTCAATTGGTGCTTATCCGTGTATAATGGCAATGGAGTAAGTAAAACACGGTTAGTGTTTATAGATGAGCTACTAACAAGTGGAGCCTTAATATCCCTAGTTGGGTCTACGATCATCAAGCCACGAGAACCATGTTCAGAGAGACTGCAATTTCCTGTATTATGTAGGGCCCCAGCAGGTTTACTGGGATATTGGTATTGTCCGTGGCTAAACAGAGGGTAGTGTCAACGATATTATTTCTCTTAAGAAGGAAGTTGTATGTACATGAAGAGAAGCTACGACAGGACTACTACATACTGACCACCACTCTTCTGGCAGACCGATGGCCAAATAGACAGCACGATTCCCTTGAAGTTGCACTACAACAGGAACTTCTCGCCCCAGGTAGCATTAAATGATGCAATTTATGATGTGCAACAGTCTTTAGCAGTACATCTAGTTTTGCGGCTCTGTCTTTTCTTCGTCATTGTGTTGGCCTTGATAATTGCCCAGCAGATGGTGGTACGGATGCGTGGCTCTGTGTACGTTTTTTCCGTGTAGGGGCTGCGCAATGCTGGCAGCGTGGTCTTCGGTGGTGGCGCCGGCGCGATGACATCCAGATGAGACGGTGAGTCCAGCAGGAACGACCGTCAATGCGAGTGCCATCTTGGTCTCGGTTAGCCTGGCAGATAGGATTGGATGTGTGACCCGACGCAACGCAATCCGAGACCCTTCCCTGACGGTCATACTGAAGGAGCTCTTCGTACGAACCGCCACGTAAGGGAAACATGGCGAATGTCACCCACGGGCGAAGCCATAAGGTTGGCCAGCGGCCTAGGTCAATATGTGTTGAGTACTCCAAGCACATATTTCGGGAGGTACAGCTCTCACAGTGAGGAATTCATCCTAGAGCTTCTTTGCTTCCGGGATATGGAAAGAAAGATACTTTGGGAAATCTTCTGGGTCCGGCTTGCCTGCTGTATGGATGTGATTTGATGAAAATAAAGTGTTGTTTCGGTTGAACCACCATCAAATTTGAAAGGCCTGAACTCTCATAGCCTTTCACTGAGTTGGATTGGTAGCCCCAAGATTCTTGTCGATGAGGATATGGCCATCCTCGCGAATATTGCTTGCCGCTCTCGTACTGCGATTCTTGACGCAACTTCAAGAACAACGGTCGCCCTACGGCCATACCCACGGCCTCATCGGACCCATCCATTATCAGGCTTTTTGCCTCGGGTACCAGCTTGGGCTGTTGAGAACTTCTTCACAGCGCAGTATGGCCCGCTTCGTGCCTTTTTATAGGTGATAACTGGCTCGATGTTCCTTTTTCCTGGGCAAGCTCACATCCGTGACAACCTTGCTGGGAATTCCCTGACGCAACAGTCACTGATGATCGTGGGGGTGGTCAAGCTATCCAGAGCAGATTGAGTGGGGGTTGCTCAGTTGCATGGTGGAATGCCACCCTCGCAATCGAGATTTGGAAACAAGCCCTGGAGGCCAGGATATAAGACTGAACTCCTGAGGTGAAATGAGTTGAGATGAAGGTGAAGGGAGTCGCATAAGGAGCTAAACCAATTCGGTGTCCCGCTCACCTGGGGAATATATATATCGAGGAGTGAGAGATATATATGTAAGAGGTATATACAAGAGGTATATAGGAGGTTTATATATATATATATATGAGATACTCTTTGATCTCTTGCTGATCCCTTCTTGGATGTCTTTAGATGTGTCTTCCTAAACGTCTTCCGGGATGTCATTATAGATATCTTTCTGAATATCTTTTTGGGTGAAGGATCATGTCGACACTATCGGTGAGGACATTCGGCTCGAGATATGGAGATCTTTAGTAGGATTTACCCGTGGACAAGATACTATACTAGTACGTACCTAGGTAACTTTTATGGTTCCTGTGGCCCTGTGTGAATACATCAAACATCCATATTGGACTCTCGATGGACCTAGGCTGAGAGCTGTCTACGAATTATGCATATGAAGGTTTCTTCAGGGATACGTATGATGGCCTCGCTTAGCCTGGTGTCAGCCATGACAGCCTAGATCCCAGGTTAGTGCATGTTCCACTTTAAGCTGCCTGGTCGACCTACTCAGAGGTGTTCGCCATAGCGATGTTGTTTGGCTGCTTGTTGAGATGCAAGCTTGAACCACAGATTAGCACATTCCAAACCCAATGTGTATCACGTAAAAAAGTCTACTGCCCTACTGCATACAACTACTGCTCAAAGAACAATCTGGCTGGCAAATGGCCCGTGGACTTCGCTATTTTGTGTCCCTCCCCGTGATAAATACATCCAGAGCGGTGCGGAGATGTCTCTCGCACACACGAACCATCTTTTAATCGCCAAGCACAGAGGGAAAAGTTTTAAAAGAAACCCATTGGAATTGTCGAACAAAAATCATGCATCATCCATAACCTAGTACTTCTTGCCCTGGCGGAGGACATCACCGAACTCCTCCAGAGGGCTGCGGATGAGCTTGTTCTCGGCCCACAGGTTGGGGGTAAGGAAACCGTAGGTGTTGACGACAGCGACGAAGGTGGCCTTGAGGGTGTTCTCGAGGGTCTTGGTGGAGCCGGAAGAGGAGGTGTAAGCGTCCTGGACACCGGCGAGCTGGAGCAGACGCTTGACAGCGGGGGAAGCGACAAGGCCGGTACCGCGGGGAGCGGGAATGAGCTATAGTCAATTAGAAACCATCTCGTCAGATCACTGGCCCCCAGAAAAAGGACCAAGATCAGATATGAACCACTGTATAAAACTTACACGGACGGAGACGGAACCACACTTTCCACTCTGCTTGACGGGCAGAGAGTGAGGCTCACCAAGGTTGGTACCCCAGTAACCGCGACGGACGGGGAGGACAGCGAGCTTGGCGATGGTGATAGCGGCACGGATGGCGGTGGCGACTTCCTTGGAGGTCTTGATTCCGAGACCGATGTGGCCCTCGGAGTCACCGATGAGGACAATGGCCTTGAAACGGGTACGCTGACCGGCACGGGTCTGCTTCTGGACGGGCTTGATCTATAGATTGAAATTGCCGTTAGTTCCTGGTCTGATTTCGATGTATTCGTTTTCCGCCTGAGCTTCCCCTGCGCAATTGTGTGCAATTGTCGCATTCCAGTCGAGTCCCGCTCAATCCTCCAATTTCAAAAAGTGTGTGTCGATCCGTACCTTCATAACCTCATCCTTGAGCTTGGGCAGGAAGAAGTCAACGATCTGGTACTCCTTGACGGGGAGAGAGTGGAGGTAGATCTGCTCCATGGAAGTGATCTTGCCGGCCTTGACGAGACGGCCGAGCTTGGTGACGGGCTGCCACTCCTTCTCCTCCTGCTTGGGGCCACGACGGCCGCGACGGCCACCACGGCCACGTCCACGCTCACCACCACGGTCGCCGCGCGAACCGAAACCACCACGTCCACGGGGAGCAGCGTCAGCCATCTTGATGTTGTTATGGGAAGCGACGGGGAGGGTTGTCGGGATTGAGTTGGTCGTCGAGATTCACTGCACTGAGCACTGTTTGCCCGAAATTTGCGCGGGTGGGCTAAGCGAGCGGGCAACCCTAGTGGAGACCCTATGCCCTAAATTCCTGATCGGGATTGTGGCACGTGCACTTAAGGTTTCCAGGGCGGTGTCACCTGACGGGGTCCAGAAGTATGTTGTAGATCGATTGATCGTTGTTTTGGAGGGGCATTGGCGCTGTGGAAGAAGGAGTAAATACAATGTTGTATATTTTATGGTGATACTGAGGTCACTAGCTATAGCAGTATCTAGCAATATATCATGTTTTTATGCAAAATCAAATTTTGGGCGATGTTGTTATTTCCCCTTCTACGTCACTTCGAAATTTTAATGAAGGCGGATGCACTTCCTATTTGGGCAATCCGACAGGGCAATCTCGACTCCGCAATTTCAAGATTGTTCCCCGAGTTGCCCCCAGTTCAATAGTATTTCAGCGTCTCTCCTCTACTTTTTTATTCATTCGTTGCATTCTCCTCTATTTGTTTGATCGTTTATACTTACTCAATTGCAGTTATGTTGCGCTGGTAAGTCCCCCTCGTTACTACTCATCTTTTTGAATCGAAGCTCAAAACAGTCAACCAGGTACCAGTCCAAGTTGGCCAAGAGGCCCATCCTCACTGCAAGCATCACCAGTGCCGTACGATCCTCTCATTTTCCCTTCTCGCGGACCAGCTTCTGATCCTTATTACAACAGTTCCTATTTGGCAGCGGTGATGTTCTAGCACAGCAAGCCGTTGACCGGAAAGGTCTCCAAAAGCACGACTTTGCCCGCACTGGGCGAATGGCACTATACGGTGGAGGTATGTTTATAAGTCTCAATTATCTTCTACGTTGCTGATATATATCTTCTCCCTTCAGCTGTCTTCGGTCCAGTTGCCACTACCTGGTTTGGCATACTCCAGCGCCATGTCGTTCTCAAGGGCACTGCGTCCACCACCGCCGCTCGTGTTGCCGCCGATCAAGTCTTCTTTGCCCCAGTCCAGCTCACCTGTTTCCTATCTTCGATGGCTATTATGGAAGGCGTTGATCCTCTGGAAAGGTGGCAGACTGCCTTTGTTCCCGCCTATAAGGCCAACCTGATGGTCTGGCCGTTTGTACAGGGTGTCAACTTTACATTTGTCCCCCTAGAGCTGCGCTTGTTATTCGTCAACGTTATCAGTTTGGGTGAGTACTTTGCTTTCCGAGTGTTGCTGATTATACTCCTTCAGTCACTAACAACCAAATAGGGTGGAACTGCTTCCTCAGCTTGATGAACAGCGGCGAGGAATTATAATTCCGAGTCATGGTTTGAGATACCCTAGAGATTTTCATTTTCAGCTGTTCTATGGTTTTTCACATTGGCGCTCCAGTATATAGATCTTTTTGGGTTGTTGGGTTATTTGGTCCTCAGGCATCAGGTTCGGAAAGATTTTTCTATTCTGCATTTTTGGGCCATATAGAATTATAGTATAAATCTGAATCAAAATATTACAAATTGAATAAACAAATAAATTAAATGATAGAGGAAGTAGAAATAAGAGTAAAGTGAAGATCGGATGTGATATTGATTATGTTACGGAAGAACCCAAAGAGGCAAGGCAAGTTTTTGTGGCTCGAACTTCAAAACTTCCACTCTTTGCAGTCAATTGTCGCCCACCTCCACTCTCATCCCACACTGCCTGGAGCAGACTATTACTGCTAAACTTGAATCCAGGCTCGGATTCCTCTTACCTTCTTTGTGTGAAAACCCCCGATTTGCGCTTCCCTGAAATTCTCGCCCCTCCGACTTTCCGAACTCGATCGTCTCCCCCTCCACATCCATTCACTATGGCTGCCGTCGCAGAAAATGGTACTCCGGCTGTGGCCGATGAAAACTCCGCTCCTGTCACCGAGACTCAGACTGGTGATGCTGTCACTGTCTTCCACAACCCCGATGACTTCAACGTGAAGCACCCTCTTATGCACGAATGGACCCTGTGGTTCACTAAGCCCCCCAGTGGCAAGGTAGGAGACACCGGTTGAATAGGTCGACATCATGCTTACCAGGGAAACTTAGGGCGACAACTGGAACGACCTGCTCAAGGAGGTGGTTACCTTCAGCTCCGTTGAAGAATTCTGGGGCATTTATGTATGTTCAATCCGAAGTCTCCCTGATCAACGATCACGCTAACCCCGATCACTATTAGAACAACATCACGCCGACCTCCGAACTTGGCCTCAAGGCCGACTACCACCTCTTCAAGAAGGGCGTACGGCCCGAGTGGGAGGACCCCCAAAACAAGCACGGTGGAAAGTGGTCATACCAATTCAAGGACAAGCGCTCCGTTCCCATCGACGAACTCTGGCTGCACGCGCAGCTGGCCGCGATCGGCGAGACCCTCGAGAACGATGACGACAACGAAGTGATGGGAGTAGTTGTGAATGTGCGCAAGGGCTTCTACCGTGTTGGTCTATGGACACGCACAGTCGGAAAGAGCATCCAAGGCGATAAGCACACCCGCACACAAGCTCAGGGCAAGGAGATCCTCGAGGCAATCGGCCAGCGCTTCAAGGACGTGCTGCGGCTCAACTTGGCGGATGTGGTGGAGTTCTCCGGCCACACCGACAGCGCACACAGCGGCAGCACGCGCGCGAAGGCCAAGTACACCGTTTAAGGGGATTTGCTGAGACGGTGGTATGCAGATGAGGATGAAAAAATGAAAATTAGGGGACGGGTGGCGATGCGCAGATTTCACGATTACGGACGACACGAATCGAGGGGAATTGACTCGACTCGATGTGCGGTGCTGGAAACTGGGGGTGATTCACATATGGAGCGAGGTCCTCCCTTTATGCCCGCCCCGCTGCATAGTTCTGCAGGGACGACTTGATTGCTTTCGACTTGTATCTTACTCTACCAAACACATTTTTACGAGGCTTATGCCGTGGTTGGGGTCGAGGTCGTGCCAGTATGAGGGTATTTTCCTTACATTATTCTATACAAATATGACCTGTTCATGGATGCATTCAATTTGTGGTATTATGCTCGGAGCTGCTGGTTTTGGATGGCGCTTATGGCGAGGGGTCTCAGTATATCAGTATGTGTAGCTCAGCAGCCTAAATGTCTAAGCCTTGTCTCGTAGGTCTTTGTTTCTTGTCTCATCTGATCAGGGTCGCGAGTTGGAAGCTTTTTAGGACTTCCAATGGCACCTCCTAGAATGTAGGCACGCCCACTTTAGCAGGATATTGTTGGGAGTGTTTCAAGCACTCAGGGGTTTGGCGCCTGACACGCATTTATGCTGCATTCACATGAACTCTTAGAGATATAAAATCACTTTCGCAGGACAGACATGTACTACCAGCATGCAAATGTCAAATAAGTCTTCTAATATTTTCTCATCGTCAAGCCCAAAGACAGGTTGGGATGGTTAGGGCTATTTAGACCAAGAGAACCCCCTAGAACTGAAACTCACTACAACATCTGAGACGGGGGTCCGCTACGATTCATCGAAGTTGAACCCAGTTCTTAAACAGTCAAGTCGCCGATTACTTAGGTACATCTCGCTCGAAGTCCGTGCGATCACAGTCGGTGATGACGGGTTTCTTACTAGTCTCGACAGATCCGAAAGAGAATGATCTGCCTATCACTCGTAGACTACTCTACAACCTAGCTCTAAACTTCAAGAGTTCGGTCTGGCTAGACCAGGTGTCGATCGTATACTGACTAGGGGGTTGCATTAGAATTCAACCCTTTTGGCATGCCTCGGAGATTACAGATAGTATAGGAAGTCCTTGCCTATATACTTGCCTATATATTATGATATTTTGACCCTCAGAATCGACAGCTACTAAAATATTTGATAGTGGTTGATATTATCGAGGTCTAATTGATAGTTCAAAGGTATTTTTACGCTATATATGTTTTATGAGGTCTTTGATATATTTTATATGCTTGGAAGCTCAACGTAATTTAAATTGCCTGTGAACATACACGATGGCCAAAATCCCTCGTTAACTTGTCAATACCAATGGGAATATGCGAAGATATGGTGTTATTAAGGAACAAAGTAAAATATATGTATCCAAAGAAGAAGCACACACCCGACTCTTTAGACGAGCATCGATCAAAGATTCGTTCCACGCTCATTGTCATGTCACTATAGGTTGAAAGGAACCACAATGGTGACAAAGTGAAGACAAGACCAGATAGACAGTTGAGGGGCTTCTTGAGATGGTCACTGAGCGAACAGAACTATACGAGGTGTGTGGAGTAAGTAGATGAATTGCCATATTAATAGGCTTGACTAGTGCCAGCCCCTCTGCAGAGCCAATCGATAGTGGAAATTACAAATAAAATGGCCGGACAGTTGGTTCTGGAGTATAGGAAATGACAACATGAAACACGGGAGCAACTGGACTCCTTTGAACGTGCTTGTTCTCGTGGCTCAGTATCTCAAAGGCTTCGGGGCTAAAGAAGAGAGACGAAAAGTGCTTCAAAGCCATTCAAGCTTGGAAGGGAGTAGAACTATTATTCTTAGGTTATGCTTGTATATAGAATCATGTTTACGGCTGTAGATTCAAATAATCGAAAGACAAGGAGTTTACCTCATGTCCACGATGTTCTGTTCACTTAAGACTATGACTCGTATTACTATCCACCTTTTAGGGACAACAGTGAATTCCATCCTTCCAAGTTTCCGAACTTAGCAGTCTTGGACTGATCCCGTCCATGCACATGCAAGTCTTGCCCTTGATTCTATAGTGGTGACACGCATATGGGAATCCCACTAGGTTGCTTTACTTTTCATGTAACCAAGAAGTCATAAACATGCTCGTAGGTTGCCTGGTTCTTTCCAAATAAACTGGTCACCCGAACTCGGAGTGTAGTCGAATACTCATAGGAGCAGAGAGGGCAAAGGCGTCCAATTGCCTTGCAGTAGAGGGTACCTCGTATGGGCTAGCCAATAGGACGTAGTCCTTTATAGATGTAAGTCAGTCTGTGATCAGCACAGTATTCTTTATTGATGCATTTCCTTCCGCGTCCCATTGAGGAATAGAATCGAGAATACCCAAAACAACACCTCAAGATGCGAGATATGACCTTCGTATTTCTTCGAGACGGTTCATGGATAGGCATTCTCAACCTACAACATTATAGATACGACAGCATCCATCGTAGATCAGCACTGTATGGATACTATCCACGCAATGAGTCACCCGCGGAGATCCACCGAGCTGATCTGAGTGGCTGTTGGTGTCGCAATATCAAAGTCCCTACTCTGTACGGCGGAGTAGAGCTCTCAATAAATTTGGTTGGGGGCCGACATCGCAGGAACGATGTTCTCATATTGGCCTCCATAGGTAGAGTAGGAGCTAGTTCAGCCGTCAAGTTGCAACGTTATCACATAGGACTTGGATGATTGAGATAAAGAGGTCTAATGAATTGGGCTTGGCAAGTAAGCCTAAGCCAATGGGACGAGCACGCAAGTCGGTTGAGTGGCCATGTTAAGACGATATAGACCCAGGCAACCCTATAGGGTCTTCCAAGGTTGACGTTAACAGACTCTATTGACTCATCTAGGAAGCCAACGACTTGACATGGACCTGATATCTTTCAAGTGCCGGTGTCGGGACTGCCAATGTCTTGGAGAAGTCTTGGACAAACTCTCTAAGGGTGTTGGTCACTTGGCGGCTGACAGACAGAGGCCCCAAGGCTTGGAAGCTTACGCTATTTGACAGTGAATGTTGGTGATAAGCCCTCTTGTTGGTGGACCTGAAGTTCAACCTCCACAAGCGAAGTCGGAGGCTAAAGGGCGTATGCCATGAGTCTTGGTGTTTCTTGGTGTTTCTTGGTGCCCAGGGATTATATTATGGGCGGTGCCCCTGTGATCTTCAATCTTTTGATCTTCTCTTTTTCTTTCTCTCTTTCTCCCTTTCACACACCAAAAACCGACCATATTATGAGATGACTTTTGATGTCCAAGGCTACACATACTAATGACCAACACTAACAGAAACCCTCTTATCTTCGGGCTTGGCCGCACAAATCAGATCCACCGTTTCGATTTCTCTGTTACGAGAGAATAATTACCCCGGAACCCAGCAGACAACGATAGGAATGGAAATGATTTCTCTCGCATCAGATGGTATTGGACGGCATTGGATAGCATTGGCTATTGCCGTCTCATTACGGGGCAAATTGCCGGGGTAAGCGGGTATGAAGCTTCTGAGACATGCGACTCAATGAGGGGGAAATGGCCCCAACGTTGCATTCGGAAAGAAGATCAATATGGCCATTACGGAGTCCGGAGTATAACGATTATTGATGCAGTGTATTGATGCAGTGATCTCAATATGCGAATATGTGAATATTCGAAAACGGATATGTTTCCCTGCCTCAGCCGAAAGTCAAGTCCAAAAGGTTGGCGACGCCTCGCCAATATACATTACTATACGATATTGATTACTTCGCCGAATATATTCCGACGGTTACAAAGGCGCGGAGTACGGACTTGACTCCGACATTTTGAAGGGGGGAAAAAAAAAAAAAAAAAAAAAAGGCGATAATTTGCCCTCGTGGCGAATTCCGGAAACGTTCTCAACTGGGAAATTTTTCAACCTCACCGGCAATCTCCGATTGGCAATTCTCGACGTGATTCGATAAAAAAAAGCAGAAAGTGGACTCGGGCCTTTCCAGAAATCCCCAGATGCCAAAATGCAAGACCAGCTTATTCGCTCTGACCCAAAATCTGAGTCAGTCCACTCAATGCTTCGTTTTATTGCTTGACTGTTCCCCTTGACTGTTGTGGTTACATTGGCGAGTGTCTCGAGTTCAGCCATTCGTTGATAAACCACTGTCGATCGCACCCACGGTCGAACTGCGAACGATGGATATCAGACCTTCTCAGATGAGTCTTAGTGGCATGGGGGCCCATGGCAATTTCGTTATTTTATTTTTTTATTCTTTTTCGCTCAAGATAAGAAACTACTCCGGTCCCACTTCACCTCGGTTGTTGGGTAAATGAAAAATACCATATATAATATTTAATCACGTCCTTTTTCCGGTCTTTTTTTCTACTCCGATTGTGATTTTTCCCAGGCTTGAAAAAGAAACCATCTGGTCTCGTAGCCATGTCGTCCACAGACCGTGAGATGGAGGCTCCTGCTGCGTATGTATCTTTCTGTCTGGAAAATCCATGAGTGCAACTAACCCTATCTTCAGAGCTCCGTCCTACGATAATGAGGAGGTCACTCAGCATGTCGTCCTGAACGAAAAGGCTATGGACGCCGAGTTCGACAAGGAGAACCAGGTCACCCCGGATGGCGACGAACCCACCCTCGCGGAGAAGACTTCCTTACGCCATGTCGCAGAGAACCTCCCCATTTCCGCCTGGTTGGTGGCCGTCGTCGAGCTGTGTGAGCGTTTCACCTACTACGGCATGTCCGGTCTGTTCCAGAACTACATCCAGCGACCTCGCGATGGCAGTCAGGGACGTGGTGCGCTCGGTATGGATCACCAGGGTGCCACCGGTCTCACTACCTTCTTCCAGTTCTGGTGCTATGTTACCCCCATCATCGGTGCCATTATCGCCGATCAGTATCTCGGAAAGTACAAGACCATTGTGGTGTTCTGTATGGTCTATATGGTTGGTCTGCTCGTCCTGGTCTGTACCTCCATTCCTACTGCCTTGGAACATGGCTCGGGTCTCGGTGGTTTCATTGTCGCCATCTTGATCATCGGTCTGGGTACCGGTGGTATCAAGAGTAATGTGGCTCCTCTGATTGCGGATCAGTACAAGCGCAAGAAGATGGCCATTTCCACCACCAACAAGGGCGAGCGCGTCGTCATCGACCCCTCCCTGACCATTCAGCGTATCTACATGATCTTCTACGGATGCATCAACATCGGTTCGCTGTCCCTTCTCGCCACTCCCTACATGGAGCTGTACATCGACTTCTGGCCCGCCTTCCTTCTCTGTCTCTGTATGTTCATGGTCGGTACTTTGGTAATTATTCTCGGCCGCAAGTACTACGTCGTCCGCCCTCCTCAGGGTTCCATTATCACGGATGCTTTCCGCGCCCTCTGGATCATGATCAAGAACCGCAACATGGATGCCCCCAAGCCCTCATGGCAGAACGAGCACAATGGCGCGTCCGCTGTCACTTGGGACGACCACTTCATCGACGAGCTGWAGCGCGCTTTGGTCGCCTGCCGCGTGTTTGCCTTCTACCCGATCTACTGGGTTGTCTACGGACAGTTCTCCAGCAACTTCGTCACCCAAGCCGGCCAAATGAATGGCCACGGTATCCCCAACGATCTGATGCAGAACTTTGACCCCATCTCCATCATCATTTTCATTCCCATTCTCGAGACCTGCGTCTACCCCGTGATGCGCCGCATGAGGATCCCATTCCGCCCAATCACCCGTATCTCCCTTGGTTTCGTCGTCGCCTCGCTCGCCATGATGTACGCCGCTATTGTTCAGCATCTGATCTACTCTGCCGGACCTTGCTACGGCAATCCTCTGTGCGACGCCTCGAAGGTCGACGGCACCGCCTACGGCAACAACGTGCACATCGCCATTCAAACCCCGGCCTACGTCTTCATCGGTTTTTCTGAGATTTTCGCCTCTGTCTCTGGTCTCGAGTATGCCTACACCAAGGCACCGCCCAGCATGAAGTCCTTCGTGCAGTCGATGTACCTCCTGACGAACGCGTTCGGATCCGCCATCGCCGAAGCCCTCACTCCCGCCGCCTTCGATCCCGCCATCATGTGGATGTTCACCGGTCTTGCCTGTGCATCCTTCCTGTGCGGTATCATCTTCTACATCACCTTCCGCCACCTGAACGCGAAGGAAGATGATATGAACGCCCTGGATGCCGACGACGACATGCCTGAGGCTCCTGCTGACTCTCGGCGCCAGTCCAAGGAGTAAGCACTTGCCACTCGGTGTTTTGTAATATTTTGTTCTTTTCTTGTTCTTTTGGCATTGGCATTTGCATTGCAAGTATCTTATCTCTTACGCTGGCATCGTGCTTTTCATCTTTGCATCATCGGAGCGGGACCCTCTGTGTTCTATACTGCTGTGCAGATCGTGAGACGTGGTATGATATGATGCTTTAATTTAGTATACGTATATAACTCATAAATTCAAATGAAAATAATCAATATATATATGAAAAAAAAAACTACTCCACATCCTATTCCATTGAACCACATCCACTACTATATGTATTATCATCCTTCCATGTCCTTGTGATATGGCGTTTAGCTCCAAACACTTCCATCGCCATTTCGGCCACCCCACGCCAGTGGGAAACTCAGTCTTGAGCCTGGCCGCGGGGACAGACTCCGACAATAGCACGAGTATGATCCACAGCAGTTTGCATGGAGTCTTGAAGTGGATTCCACTCCATAAATTGGAGGATCTTCCCCGCACCCTTTTCACGGCAGATGGATTCAAGGTTTTCCATCCGGTTCTGCTTCTCTTTATCCTCGGGGGAACATAGCGCAAATAGGCGGGGTATAACCCGAGCTTGGGTTTATATTTACCACACAGCTACGGTACACCACCTGGGCCGACCGTTACATGTTATATGTAAGAACAGGATCAATCATCGACTCTGGCTCATATAAACAGAATAGCTTTCCCGAATCAAAACATTGGAGTGAACGGGGGCTTTCCGAGACAGGAATGGGAAGGAACTTGGAAGGATTGGAGGGACCCCGGGGATGACCGGATTTCCGCTTTAGGCTGCATGTAAGCGATTATCTTAAGAGCCCCTACGGCATATTCTTCTATTGAACTTGACTAGGCAGTTGGCAATGTACTATATTCTTTGTAGTATTGCATCATTTGACTAGATCAGGTAGCCATACTTTGACATTCTTAAAAAGACAAGGCATCAATATTATAGATCTGACGTCCCTACATACATGCATGTAGTTATATACATCCTCCTAAACAGATACCTAGTATTTACAATGTCGATGCCTGAGATGAGGCTCATGGAACCTTCCAAATGCCCCGATTGGTCAGGTTTCACCAGTTTCACATCCATTGCTCATGTCAGGTTTTCCTACGCGTGTTATTTCCGACTCGTTGCCTGACAGGTAGCAGTATTTGATGATCTGGATTGCATTCCTATTGGAATAGTCCACACATACATATGTCTTTCATCAAATTCATACATCATAATCATGACGTGCAGACTCATGTTGCCACAGCGAACCGTTAGACAAGGTACTGGGTACATAACAGATAGTGGATATGATTAGCAAAAGCCAAGTATCTAGTACCTTGGAAAATATATCCTGCCGATCCCTTCTTGGTTATCGAATCAACGAATCAACGTCGATCTGACTGTCTTAAAATGGAATCTCAGCCACAGACAGGGTGAATGGCCAATCTCGCAGACTCCACTCCAAAATAAGCCGTATCCTCTATTAACGTACGTTGGAGGAACAACGGTGCACTGTCCACTCCGTAAATTGTTATAAATAGGGGACCCTTAAAAAAAAAAAAAATCATAAACTCGACCCAATTATTCTCCTATGAAACTTATGAACCTATGAAACAATATTAATAACTCGTCAATCCCCATTTAACTCAAAATTAATATTTAAATTCCGGTATTCAGCGCGACTAACACCCGGACCTTATTGGCTTCGTTGTCCTGACACCGCCAGCGCTTCTGCCGTCACCTCCACTTCTCCCGTCTCACCCTTCCCTCCTTCATTCCCCCCCCCCCTACTATTATTGTCTTGTTTCACGCATTTCAGAACCTGAGTATCTGCACATCATGAGTGTGAGTGAACCAATGTGTACCTCCTTGATTACCCGAGTTTGCTTTCTGACGTAACTTTCCCTAGTACCAGAGCTTAGGGGATAACAACTCAGGCGGCTACGGCCAGTACAACCCGTACGGAAGTCAGCAGCAGAGCAATCCCTATGGGGGCCAGGAACAACAACAGAGCTATGGATATGGTGGTGGTTACAATCAGGCTGGTGCCGCAGAGCAGGGGAATGGTGGCTATGGTATGCTGACCCGATAATCGAGCACATTGCGACGACTCTAATTCCTCGACAGAGATGTCCAACATCAACCAATCCTCATCTGGCGGACCAACTGCGATTCTCAACAAGTGCAAGGATCTGAACGAGGGCATCAACGAGCTGACCAAGAAGCGTGAGAACCAATTGATCGCCGCCCAAAAGTCACTTTTGGACTCGAGCACCGGCAAGGAAGACCAGGCCTCGCGCCAAACGCTCGACTACATTGAGGATGAGATCAACACTGCTCTGCGCTACCTGCGCGATCAGTTCAAACGCATCAAGGAGACGCCGGGATCCGGCGACCCGCGCGTGCAGGGCCAGGTCGAGAACGTCAGCCGCAACTTGCGCCGTGAGATTGAGCAGTACCAGCGCACACAGAGTGACTTCCAGAAGCGCTTGGAGGAGCAAGTGCGCCGCCGATACGAGATTGCCAACCCCGAGGCTACCCCCGAGGAGTTGGAGCAGGGTGTGCAGAATGTCTTGATGGGACAGGAGCAGAGCTTTGTTGTATGTTCTGCGCCAGTCGGATCTTCAGGGGCCAGTTGCTAATATTCGAGGAATAGGTTCCCGGCACTCGCACTCGCCAGGCCAACGATGCCCGTCAAGCGACTCTGCAGCGTTCCGCCGCCATCCGCAAGATCGAGCAGGATTTGATCGAGCTTAGCCACCTGTACAATGAGGTCGCAGAGCTGGTGCACCAGCAGGAGCCTGCAGTCCAGCAGATTCAACAATCCGCCGAGGAGACGCACCGCAACGTCGAGCAGGGTAACACCAAGCTTGACACCGCTATTCAGAGCGCAAAGAACGCTCGGCGTTGGAAATGGTATGCGCTGGTTATTGTCCGTGAGTATTCTACCTGTCTGCGCAGATCTGGCCGACCCGCTAACCTACCTTTCCAGTCATTATTATTGGTATCGTCGTTGGTGTGGCCGTGGCCGTCACCAACAACAACAAGGCAAAGGAGTGATCTTTCTGTTCCACTACATCCCTTTCCTCCATGTACGACCTTTCCCGGGGATCGACGCAGCTCCGCATCTTCCCGTTTGTCTTTGTCCCCTCGTTATACCACCCCTTCGCATTTCCTTTCTTGTGTAAAAGCAATGCCCTTCAAAACCCTTTCCTTTGTGTCTTTGCCTCCTAGCTGTACTTGCATGTTCGTGTACAGCTGCTCCGCGCCTAACACACGATGGCCCTTGATGATTGTCACTGCTTCGGGGCTCGTGATGTCGCGGCGCATGGATGTATATACTAGATTGTTGCTTTCTTCGGCCCCCTGTTTGGCGCTAGAACCTATGTAATACCGTCTAATAATCGATTCCTTTGTGTATGAGTCTGTTATATACCGCCGTAGCTGAGTCCCGGAATCGTAGGTGATTTGTGCAGTATATTGTAATGCATTTCGAGTCATCGCCTGGGGGGTATGCGACTCGACCAGACTCTTTTAAAATAACGAGCACCTGGACGCCCAATCAATCGGCTATGCCTTTTCCTTCCTCTCCTTCTCGCGTTGCACCTCAGCAGGTGTCTTGGTCTTCAACTGCAGTGCATGCAGTCCGCCCTCGCGAGCCATCTCTTCCTTGAACAATGCGTAGACCATACGGTGCCGAGCGGGCTGCATCTTCGACTCGAAGGAATCGGAGACAATTGTCACACTATGAGAGATTAGAAATACACTCGTGCAGTGCGGATGTCGGAAACGGACTGGAAATGCGTCTCCTTCGACGTTGACCCTTCCATTGCAGCGTGGTGCGCATGGAGATGAGAGTCATTTCGGATCTCGAGACTTGAAGGTGTGAATGCGTGAACGATCTATTAAGAAGAGAGGAGATGTTAGCAATGGTGGTCAACAACACGGGAGTCGTGGCTCACCTTGTCGCGCATGACATCTTCCAACGGCGTATTGGAGGCCATCCTAGCAGAAACAGAGAAGAGACGGCGAGGGAGCAGACCCGGAAGGCTGCGAGGAATCATTTAGAAGAAAAAGAAGTAAAGAAGCGATCAAAGGGAGCAGCGAGGAGGAGAGAAACGTCCGCAATTGAAGCCAATCGGATGTTTTGAATTTCGGAACTTCACTCTCATGACATCAACTTGGCTTTCCAACGCTCGGCACCTCAATTGCTCCTCTTTTTCAATGGGGTTATGTCGTGAGATGAATCCCTAATATTAAAGATCCAAATTTCAAAATGTCTAGCAGTATATTCTCCCTGCTTTCGCGTTCGAATGCGCGCGTCTGCTTTACTCCGCGGCGAACGCCCCTCAGCGCAAGACTGTTGTCGACTCTCCCCAACACACATATATTTCGCGCACTCCAGAACCATGACCCTGAAAGAGTGGCTGTTGTGCATAGCGTCTCTTCTCGATCATTCACCTACGGTAGTCTAATTGCCGACATCCTCCGCGCTAAAGATGACCTGGAACAGAAGGCTGCGAAAGCGCAGGGCCAATTGGCTGGCGAGCGGGTTGCCTTCCTCGCGGAGAACAGCTATGACTACGTAGGTAATGTTACATTGGAATCCATTGGAGAATATATCTAGAATACTAATACATTCATAGTGACACTACTGGCGATCTTTGCTAGTGATGCCATTGCGCTCCCGCTCTCGCCGTCATTCCCGACTGGGGAGCTGAAGTATATCCTGGATAATTCACAAGCCAAGATGCTGCTGACAACTGAGAAATATGCCGATAAAGGCATGGAACTATTGCGAGAGGGATTGGAGCGTGAGCCTCTATTTGCTATCCGCAATAAACTCACGGAGGGCGCATCGAGCAGCGAGAGCGTAACCCTGCACGATCTGAAGCAGCCTTCGTCCAGTGGGATGATGCTGTATACATCTGGGACCACGAATCGACCGGTAGGCTCTGTTAGCTCCCTGCACCCAGGGACGCATTGCTGACTCCAAACAGAAAGGTGTTCTGATTCCCCAATCGGCACTGGCCGCGCAAGCATCGTCACTGCTAGAAGCATGGAAATACTCACCAGATGACCGACTTCTTCACCTGCTCCCCCTCCACCACATCCACGGTGTGGTGAACGCAATCGTGGCACCAATAGTAGCAGGCTCCTCAGTCGAGTTCATGTATCCTTTCAATCCGGACAAAGTCTGGAAACGACTAGCAGCACCCTTCCTCCCATCCAACACCTCAAAACCAGCTATTACCTTCCTCACTGCCGTCCCAACAATCTACAACCGCCTCATGGCCACTTTTCCCAAACTAACCCCAGAGCTCCAAAACGCCGCAAAAGAAGGAATCTCCCCACAAAACCTCCGCTTGAACATCTCCGGCTCCGCCGCCCTCCCAACCCCGACAAAAACCGCCTGGACAAACCTCAGCAACGGTAACGTCCTCCTCGAACGTTTCGGGATGACCGAAGTCGGCATGGCGATTAGCTGCGGTCTCGACGTCGCAGACCGCGTGGATGGCAGCGTCGGCTGGCCACTCCCAGGCGTCGAAGCCCGACTTGCCGATATCGAGACAGGTGCTGTCATCCCGGTCGAAGAAAAGAATCCCAATGGCCGAGAACGCGAAGGCGAGATCCAGCTCCGCGGCGAAACAATCTTCGACCATTACTGGGGCAACGAGAAAGCCACGCGCGAGAGTTTCGTGCAGAGCGATGATGGCGGCAGACCGTGGTTCTGCACAGGTGATGTCGCTACCCGTCGGATAGTTGATGGGGCCGGTAGTGGAGCGAGCGGGGCATGGGCTCAGGGACCGATGTATTTCATACAGGGTCGGAAGAGTGTTGATATCATCAAGACTGGGGGTGAGAAGGTTAGCGCGTTGGAGGTGGAGAGGGAATTACTTTCTCTGTATGTTGTATCTTTTCTTTTGGATATTTACTTGAAATATCTATACTGATTATGGATCTTAGTCCCCAAATCACCGAAGCTGCGGTCGTTGGTCTGCCCTCTGAGCAATGGGGCCAGAAGATTGCTGCTGTGGTTGTTCTCGCTCCTGATGCGGCTGCTTCAGGTCGTAACGGACAATCTTGGGGTCCGATGGATATGCGGCGTGCGTTGAAGGGGTCTCTTGCTTCTTTTAAGATTCCGCAGGAGATGAAGGTCTTGGAGGCTATTCCTAGGAATGCGATGGGGAAGGTCAATAAGAAGGCACTTGTGAAGGAGGTCTTTGGAGAATGAAGATCGAAACAACCCACACTGTACAATATTGCAAATCTACCTAGACCTAGAGTGAGGGAGTGGAGATATGTGGACTAATTACTCTCTACTCAGAGAAAACATGTACAAAACTCTATAGCAAAGAAGATCGAAGAATTAAATCATTTGTATTAAAAAAGCGAAATTGCTGGCTCCTAAGTTCAAATTCGTAGCATCATGTCAAGGCCTTTCTGATCCTCAACGGAAACCAAAGCCTAGTCCCAAATGTCCACCTAGATCTTACGCTGAAGTCCCTCATTCTGAGCACGGGTAGCATCCGACTCGACACGGGGATCAAGCTTGTTGGCGATGCTCGAGCCATGAGGACCGGCAGTACCAGTAGCACCAGTAGTAGTTCCAGTGGCGGGAGTATTGACAGGGGTATTGTAGCTACTACCAGCCAGAGCACCAGTATCAAGACTGGGGTCACCAATCGCCAAGCCAGTGGGGGCAGTAGCACCACGAGTGTGTGTACCGTGGGTAGCAGTACCAGGGGCAGTACCAGCGAGAGTGGACTGGTGCTGAGCACGGTTATCACGGTCCGAGTCGGCGCGAGGGTCGAGCTTGTTGGCGATGCTGGAGCCGTGGGGACCGGCAGTGGTGCTGCCGGAGCCGTGGGTAGTGCCAGAGCCCGGAGTCGAGCCGTGAGTGCGTGTAGCGGTGGTGCCGTAGGTAGATCCAAGACCAGCACTGTCAGTCACACCCGAGGTACCGTGGGTAGTGCCGTGGGTAGATCCAACACCGGCAGCAGTGCCAGTACCAGCAAGACCCTCGTGACGGGCACGGTTGTCGCGGTCAGAGTCAACGCGGGGGTCGAGCTTGTTAGCGATGTTGGAGCTGTGACGTCCAGCATTTGTGCTGCTGCTGGTGGGGGTAGCAGTAGGAGCGCCGTGGGTAGTACCCTGGGTAGCGCCAGTTCCAGAGCTCAGGGTCGAGCCGTGAGTGCCTGGAGCGGTGGTGGGGAGAGTAGATCCAACACCGGCAGCAGTGCCGGCAGCAGTGCCAGCTCCAGTGAGACCTCCGTGGCGAGCGCGGTTGTCGCGGTCAGAGTCGACGCTTGGATCGGCCTTATTGGCGGTGTTGGAGCCGTGGGGGCCAGCAGTGGTGCCGTGGGTAGTTCCAGAGCTCAGGGCCGAGCTATGAGTGCCCGTAGCGGTGGTGGGGTGAGTAGATCCAAGACCGGTGCCAGTTCCAGCGCCAGCGATACCTGCTTCATGGCGAGCACGGTTGTCACGGTCAGAGTCGACACGGGGATCAGCCTTGTTGGCGACGTTGGAGCTGTGGGGGCCAGCGGTGGTGCCAGCAGTGGTGCCGTGGGTAGATCCAAGACCGGCGCCGGTGCCAGTAGCACCTGAGGTACCGTGGGTAGCGCCATAGCCCAGAGTCGAGCTGCCTGTGCCTGTAGCGGAGGTTGTGCCGTGGGTTGTTCCTGGACCAGCGGTAGTCACATCGGTGTGGTCAGCGCGGTTGTCTAAGGCGGTTGAGTCAGTATCATTCAATATTTAGAGGGACGTGAGAGGTGAAGTGAGGTGAAATGACAAACCTTTGTCACTGTCGACGCGGGGGTCCAGCTTGTTGGCCAAGTTGGACTTGTGAGGTCCATGGTTGGAGGACTTGGTGGACTCGTGCGACTCGCCCTTCTTGCCAGTGATGGCCTCTTCGGCCTTGCGTACAAAGTCCATGATGGTATTGATAATTGATGGAAGTGGGTTGAATATTGATGAAAGTTGATACTAAATGGATGTGGGAGATGGTTGATGGAGAAGTAAAGTTGTTTGCCCCTGAGGGGAGAAGAGAGTATTTATACCCTTTTTGTAAATTGACAGACTCAGGCAAACATTATAACCCATGACGTTCATGTTTTGAATGTGATGGTGTACAGACATCCACAAACGCCCTTCAGGTGTCACGGATCTGCTATTTGGTATGATGTACATGATGTACATAGGTAGCTTTCCTGTTTAGCTACAATAGTCAGCCACTTAAATCAGGGTATTGTCATAAAAAGGCCAAAATTAGTGATCAGATCAACCTGTACAATATGTAGATATGTAGATATATCAAGATTCAAAACAATTGCGTCATGGTTCCCTGCCAAGGAATATATGCCAACTATCTAGGTACTATATGAGGTTGTACTTAATAAGTCAATTCCATAGCCAATCAGCATAAAATGGAATGAGATCACTGTGACTAATGTTTTCAACTTATTCTTACCTAGGTACAGTACCTAAATAGTCCCATAGAATCAGCTTTGTTGTACGTTACCTTGTACTCCAGACTTGTGATAGGGCAAATTGAAAGAAGACTGGTTACTTTATATGTTTACTAGTGGGGTTACTAACCAACCAATAGCTCAAGGGACATGAGAACATATTTACATCTTACTCCTTTCTCAAATAATCATCTCATATAATATGTTGTTGTGTTGTAGTTGCGTGGCTACGTCATCGAAATCTATATAGTTCGCAGTCACATGACATGGCTGGGATATATGGTTTACTCTCTTCTTCATCCAACGGACATTGACCATATCTGGAAAATATGAAAGTCCACATTTCCTTCGTCTTTGACAGTCATTTGACATGGAGCATGTGGGCAGGAGTCTCTTGAATATGTTGATGCCTTAATATCGGGTGCAACAACTAAATCACGGAACCCGATTTAGTGAGAAAGCAGGCCTACGACTCTTTAAGGTCCCTGTGCTAGATCATCAGCGCTGGCAGCTCCAGTCATTGAAGTGCAAAGCTAAGATATATAAAGTCTTGCTGGGCGAGCTCACCTCTCAGGCCACCCTCACTGAGAATATATCGATCCGGAATGGTTTCAATGTCTGCCACCCAACACCCGCTCAAATATCTCTAGCTAACTCATCGATAGAACCAGTTCACAGTGGTATTCTTTTATCGGATGCATTCTCGGATTTTCTCTCTGCAAAGTCTTTGGGGAAGCACCATATTCCGATGCCAAGCTCGAGGATCTCATCCGGTCATTACGCTGCTCGCTTAAATAACCTAGACTTGATGGAAATACCAGAGCCAATACCCTCTCAAGAGCCCTGTTTCCCGACCAAACCATCGTACCACCCTCCAATGCAGGAACGCGATTGCCCTCAATGTGAACGAGATCGCCTCCTTCGCCTTGGAATTGGACCAGCCATAAGGAACGATGATGGACAGCCACCAAATATATCCAAGGCTTCCCAGTCGGAAATAATCTGAACAAGTGCAGATTTTTACTTGTTATGTTGTTCACTCTGATCATATCCCGATCGAGCGAAGATGAGGTTGAAAAAGGCTCCACCAAAACTTGCTGATGTCAGCATCCGCTCGATCCGGTGCGAATGCACGCGTCCAAAATATATGTCCTTGGAAGTTACATGGACAGTCTGAATTCGGTAATTCAGATCTGTGGGGTTGCATTCCTACGCTCTGAGGGATCTCTGCTGCCAGGCTTGGTGGACCCGGCATTCCCCCCCTTGCTTACGAACTCCGATCGTTCTCATTCATGGTTTGGCGCGACATTTACGGTTGAAATTGTTAAAAGGAATCTCCCTTGCATCCAATAGTAAAATACAAGCTCTTCCCAGCCACCACAGTCTTTTTCGATCTGGAGATTCCGGCACCCCACAGGTCATATACAACCATGTGGATTCTCTCGTTCTGGATTTTCCCCGTGATATCCGGGTGTATGTGGATAGGTAAGGATCGAAGCACACGCAGAATTGAGCTTCCTTTACTAACAGCCTTGTAGCTACACTAGTAGCCTTGCTTTCAAGATGGGCGGTGGATGGAAAGCCACATTATACCACTATGAGCGCTGAGGCCAACATTCCGTAAGTAAAATCAATGAACCTGCCCTCTGCCAACATAGACTGAGTCAATTGAACAACCAGTTACATTTCCCACATCGGAGCCGAAGGACTCAAACCGCTCTTTATTGCAGGCAGTGTCGTAACAGTCGTATTCATGGATCTCGGTCTCCTCTCTGAGCGTTGGCTTCGCCATGCCGGCCAACTTGCCCGAAACAAAGGAAGGTTCGACAAGACCTGCGCTGTTGGATCGATTTTTTTCTCGATTGCCGGGGCTTTAGGTCTCATTCTCCTGTCCATCTTCGACACAAAGAACCACCACAAGCTCCACCACGGGTTTTTGGCTATGTTCATCGCGAGCTACGTCGTCTGCGCCATCCTGGTGTGTCTGGAATACATCCAAATCGGCCGATTCTACCGCCCACAAGCCCGGATCCTACTCGTCAGCTTCGGCATCAAAGCGGTTTTCGTCGTCTGTGAACTCGCCGTTGCGATTGCATTTGGCGTATGCATGAAAATCGGAAATAAGAAGGACGTATCAGCTGTTCTGGAATGGGGTAAGTTTCAACCCTGATTTGATTGTGCAGAAGCAGCTAACTTGAGCAGTTGCCGCCCTCATATTCGCATTCTTTGTCTTTTCTTTTATCATCGATCTCCTGCCGTCCGTCCGTACGAAGCGACATGTTCCTCAGGGTGAAAAGTATACTCGACCACGTGTGGAGGATGCTCCAATTGACTTTTAGGTCGAGAGCACAGTTTGATCTATGCAATTAATCCATACTTATAGATAGATACCCGTGGATGTCAGAATAGATTTTGCCAATAAGAGACCTGCCTTGAACATTGGCCACATGTGGTGATATCATCCATTCTGGGGGAAAAAAGGAAGAAAACCCCCGAACCTTCGGAAAAGAACATTGAACAATTCAGTAATACAAGCAAATTAATTAATCCCTGATGATCAACATGGGTTTCTTTAAACACCCCTGTGGCACAATGTCAACTATCGCTCATATCATCCAATGCGTCAGTTCACTGATCGTCCTCGGGATCACAGCCTGGGCAGTCCGCGACACTAAAACCCTTACAGTGATCTTCCCCTTGGTGATGGTACATCTCTCCCAGATAATATCTTAATATGTAGAAATTCTAAATTCTTGCAGGCGGTCCTCACCCCAATTGTCTATGGCATAACACTAAGCACCAGCTGCATTGCCAGAGGCCACAGATGGCATGTTCTCCCTCTGCTTCTGACCGATGCAGTAATTTCTTACCTGTAAGCATGGACATATCAAGCATCCTCATGTTTATAGTAGTGAATGCTCATTTCCCATCTAGCTGGCTCACTGCATTCATCTTCCTGGCTCTGAAATTCAACCAGGTCAGCTGCACCGTCCACCTCTGGAACAATGAGACGGTGTGTAGCCGAAAGTACTCGGTCGAGTCATTCAGCTTCATTGCATTGTAAGTGACTTTGTTTTTGAACACGGTGGATCCATTGGCTGATTGTATGGCAGCTTTAGTACAGTCTGGGCCCTGGGATTCGAGGTTTTGTATACTTACCTGCCGAAGAGAGATACCTCAATGCAGGATCAGAAAAACGGGGTGATGAACTTAGAACATAATCTCCGGGGTGCTGGGGTCATGACCCCTTGAGGAAGAACGAGCGAATACTTCATACGATGTACTCCAAGGCGGAAAATCCTTCAATTATATAACGACTGGCAATGCCTATTGGAGATGCATATAATACAGTATTGTACAAGTAGTCACCGAAACTCAAGCCCATTCGCCCTTCCTCTCAAACGGCTTCACAAACCCAGTCGCCTCCATAGTCACCTGTAAAGTGGCCATATCGATGGCAGTGATATGAGCTTCGACCATGCAGAAGATATCAAGCTTATCTTTATCTGGGAAATCCTGTGGGATGGTGACCGAGCAGTTCACACCGAGAGTGGTGATGACGCCGGAATATTCCTCGTCCAGATGTCTAGGCTTGGTGCGCGGCGTGCGTAGCAGACATGGGAATGTGACGGGGAGGTTGCATTCGGAAAAGTAGAATGCGCGGAAGAGGAGCATACAAGCCCAATGCTGTGACGAATATCTGTCGAGATTTCTGAGACGTGTGCGCAGGGGCTGGGAGTAGAAGAGGTGGGCGTCGATTTCGGATTTGGAGAAGGGGAGGAGGGAGGTGGGTGTGGTGTTTGTGTCATTGGTGATTTCAGTAGCAGTCTCTGCTGGATCTGTCTCGGTTGGATCTGTCTCTGCTCGGTCCATCTCCACCAGATCAATCTCTGCAGGATCTGGGCTATCAACAAGAGCATCAAACTGACGGCCGTGTTCATGCTCGAAACGCAATGCTGCCTCAATCTGGTAATGCGCAATAATATCCGTGTATCGACGCAGCGGACTGGTGCTCTTGACGTACGTATCCAAGCCCAGGGTGTGGTGCTTGGTTGGGACCGAGGAAGAGTAGGCCAGCGGCACGCTGAGCTCATAGAAACCCTCACCGCCGAAATTGGCCAAGTTTTTGTTGGTGACACGTCCGTACTCCGGGTCATACCAGGTGCCGTCATAGACAACAGGTATATTGCGTGCGGCGCAAAATTGGCCGGAGACGTGCCCGGCCAGGTTCATGATCAGGGAGACCAAATTGTCCCGGGATTGGTCACGAACGTCGTATGGATCATATGACTGCATATTCAGCCGGATGACTGGATCACCGAGATAGTGACGTCCGGTTGTGGATTGTAAATCGTACGCCGGCATCGGGGCGTCGCCTGACTGCACTGAGACAGAAAGATCTGGGCTCAGAGGAGTGAGGTCCATGGCGCCGTTCTTTCTGCGGGTTTGGCGGAATGCAAGCATGAGTTGACGCATGATGTGGAATCTATCTTTGTCCTCGGGCCGCAGGCCTTCTTGGATTGTTTTATCCTGTGGTACTTGTGGCTCAGTGAACTTTCCTCCTATGGTGAGGGGTTCCAACTGGTCTTCGGAATCTGGGTCGAAGAAGTCGCGTAGTGTTTTGTGGGTGAGATTAATGACATTATGAATGGTCCCGTTTTTGATCTCACTATCCAAGATCTCTCCTCGAAGATTCATCTTCGCACTGAATGTCAGTACCGGCCGACCAGCCGACAAACTGAAGTGGGGCTCAGTGAGAGATTTGGGGAGCATAGGATAAGTGCGTTCCGGAATATAGGTGGTGAAGAGTCGTGAGGCTGCATACTGGATGATAGGGTTGTCATGCTTAATAAAGGCTGTTGGATTGGCAACGTGGACATGCACCCAGAACGTATTGTAAGATCCTGGGATGGGCTCCAGCGAGATACCGTCATCAATTTCTTGTGCAGTCACATCATCCACACAGTAGACTGGCATATCTCCCCAATCCTTTCTCAGGTGTTGCATGGAATCCTGCAACTGATCGGCAGTGAGCTTACTGCAAGAGTCCTCAATCTCTTCCAACTCCATGTCCTTTGCGAGAGATATCCCATGCCCAGGAAGCATTAGATACTGGTCAAGGGGTAGAAGGTTCTCCCAAGGCGCTATGATGCCAATCTCCTGCAACAAAAGACGTGTTGAAGCCTCACTCAGACCAAGAGTATTGTACATCCCCGTGGCACGCATGATATGTGTTGCTGTTGATCTCAGAGTACCCGACGGCATGACAATGGCAGGGACCGAGTACAACTGCAGATATTCAATGATCATTTGGTCGTCTGCAGTGAATTTTTCGGTGGGGAGCTCGCGGAACACTAGTGCGTTTCCATCCTGACCAGGCGAATACCTGTTAGAGGATGGTCCCACGCTGGACATAATAGTTGGAGAGCGGAGTCTTCTGCTAGAGCGAATCAACCGCTGTGCTTTGCTGATAAATCGATGCATAGGGTGATCATTGGAACCCGCAGTGTCTTTGCGCATTGTGGCACGAACACAATGTTCTTGGTGTTCATGAGTCCAGTCAACGACCTGTTTAACAACCATGGCGATTCGTTTTGGCTGCACAATATACATCCGGCTGAACAAGGAGGTGCTATCTTTTTCGATGAGGAAAGGATTCCGGCGAACAGCTTGATGAACAGCAAACATGTTGACGCTGGTCAGCTCAGATTCCTCAATGCCAAGAGCAGTCGTTGTCAATTCTTCAAGGCTCATGCAGCGAACTTCGGTATCGTCTGCCACCTTGTCATGAAGGTTATCCAGTATCTGGGAGTTTTCTCTATAGAATTTCAAGATGTGGGTCTTGAAGTTGCCCATCATTCTCAGAAGAGGAGCACCCAGTGGCCTCGGAAGACCTCCCTCGGGGGCCAGCTGAATATCTTGGCTTGCGATAGCCTCGCCATCCGGGAACCATGGCGTCAGAGGCTCGACGAGCTCAGTAGGCGCAAATCCCTTGATAACGTAGTCGAGCTCCGAGTTGGAGCAAATGCGCCAGTTCCCGTTGCCATTATAGAACTGTTTCTGTTTGTGAACAGACCGCACGTAGATTCCGTAATTAAACACCCCGTCTGCGTTTAAACGGGCGATTAAGTCACCCTGCTCGAGGTGTTCACCTTCGAATTCATCTTTATCCATAGCCTCCTGGTTTAACTTGTTCGGGTCACCCCAAGCATCGCTTGTGTCGCGGCCGTTAGGCATCGTGCCAATGGATTTGCCCGGTAATTCCAAAGGTCGATGCTTGGAGTCAGATCGGCGCACCGGGTCCAAATCATTGGGGTTGGTATCCTGCCATTTCTTTAGGTACTCTCGAATGTCTCCATGCAATTCCAATTGGGACCGAAGGAAAACATTGCTATCGATGGGAACTCTTGGCGGCTCGTCTAGCTCGGATGTTTTTTGCTAAGATATAACAAAAGTTAGCAGTGGATAGGTACCAGCCTCTCCTTTAGTAACATACCTGACTATCGGCTGGAACGGCTTCAGCCCCGAATGTCCTTGTAGAAGACAAAAAGCGTCGCCCCCCAGATAACACTGGAAGGCGAGTGGCAGACGCGGTCGACGTACATTCTGCTCGGCTCCGTCGCCATGTGCAGAGCACATGTGACAAATTTGGACCAGGTAGCTTCTGCAAAGCCCTTATTCTTATAAGTGCCATTGTCAGAGCTTGCGCAGAATAAATGCGCCGGTGGCTCGAAAACTAAGTATATTCTGCCAGCAGTTCTCATACCGCCCTTGGCGGTATAAAAATTGTCCCGTGATTACGGAGGCTGTTTTGACCAATCATATCACAGAACACAAGTATAGAATTCTCCAGGGCTGTTTATAAGGTGAGAACCTCATTTATGTTGCGAATACTAGAAGACTAGTCTCATATCCCCAGATTTAAATAGAATTCTAGTTGGTATTTTCTCTATTGCAATATTCGTCACCAGAGGTCATGAAGTAATAACAAACCCACATTAATTGTTCCACGGGGTGTCACGCAGTCCATTTAGGTCAATAAAATACAAACGTATAGATCCAGGAATAGGCCATAGCATAGCCCATATCCCCGAGGACAATCAGTAGTAGAATCCCATTGTGTGGCAAAAAGCCGTGCCTGCTTCCTATCACAGTACAGTATCCCCGAAAACAATGCCAACTAGTAGAATGTTGTGGGTATACCCAGTACATCTTCAAACCACTGGTCATTCCCCAAATCCATTGACTGCATCCAGACCATCTGATCTAGATATGGAATATGGTCGTCGTGACTGGTTGTGTCAAGGTTGGAACTCTGGCACGGCGTACTCCCCATGTCTTGTAACTGAGAAGCCATTTTCAATCGAGCTTCAGCCCACCGCCGACATTTAGTCAAGAGCTTGGATAAAAACTTGAGCAAATGATCATCACACTGCAGTTCTTTGCTGCTTTGGTCGAGCTTCTGAAGCATACAGTCCATTGCCGATGTTAGATCGACTGTGTTCCGCACCGCTTGGCAATCCCATTCTGGGTCTTTGAGTGTTGATAGATATTTCAAAAGTGTGATACTCAGAACCATCTGTGACCAGAAGTAAAAGGGCTGGCCGATAATTTCAGAGCAAGGGATTCTGTAGAACTCGTCCAGCCACGACTTGATATTCTCAACCGACTGCCACAAACACTCGAGACGTTGAAAATCCAGTAACATCCCACCGTCAACGATTCGTCCAGGTTGATGGAGAGCAAGGCAGTCTAGACCTATAGAATAACCGAGCTGATTTATGTATAATCCGACGTATTGAGCTTGTGTATTGAGGATGTCTGTATGCTAACCCTGGGTTTCTCCCAGGTGAAGAGATCAGCAACCGCAGAGGAGATAATCTGCCATGTTGTCCACCCAAAGAATCACTTACCTATCTGGTGGAGATCTGGGGGAATTGAAGAAATTAGTTCATGCAGCTGCGTTCGCAAAGTCTTGAGATACAAGAATCGAGGAGCTGAGGCCGCCACATGAGCTGTTCCTGTACGAGCGCAATCTATCTCGTCCTGTTGTCGAACATAATCCGCTCTTTGCTTTAACAGCTGCAAGCGTACTTGAAAGACAAATACCTCATTCGTAGGGCATGACTTTCTTAGTGTGATGACTCGAAGAGCCTCTTCCATCTGTGGCGTCAACCGTATAGCGTCTTGACGCCCAAGGTGTGACGAAAAACTAGGAATAGTCATAGTGTGTCAGTATGTACCGGCCGTAATTGAGTAAACAACGTTATGCGCACTTGGAGCTCAAAATAAAACAAGCTAATAAAGCCCTCTGCCTTTCCAAAAGGCCGTCCGGCATTTGGTCGTTAGGGCTCTGAGTAGTTTCGTCGGCCTGCCCCTGCGTAATAGACATCATGGCTTGCACGTCTGGTGTGGATGGTTTAAATAGCCGCAGATCGTGTACTAGCGAAATAGCGAGCATCATCAGTCGAGAGACAAGGTCTGCTCTGCCAAGAAAAGCGTCGGTACTCCATGCGAGGTAAGTTAGTAGGCCAAGTAGCAAGTCTATATTCGACTGGACTTCGAGAAAAGCAGACGTGAATAGGATACGCTTTAGCTCCTCAACCTGAGTCAGTCTTTCCTGCGTCGAGAATATGGCAACAGTCTGGATGGCTTGAAACAAGAAAGGTCGGTTTTGGCGCAGATACGAGCTTGTCATGTCTGGAGTAAGATCGATGAAAGGGAAATACGGCAGCATTCAGGACCGGAAGAAGCCGAGCCGTTCGTCTGCTTGGTTTAGGTTCGCCGATGCTGTGGCGATCGAGTCCATCTCAAATGCCGGCTCCTCACTGATACCCAGCCCTGAGTTGATGTTTACCAAGGTGCCACTCAAATAAGACGTTGATGATGAAATGCTGTTTCCGTCGAGGAGGTGACCTGGTTGAAGCGGCTGAAGAACATTGACGGAGGCCCCGGAAACACGTTGGGAAACGAATGACTGCATTTCAGATAGCAATATCTCCATCTTGTCTTCCAGCCGAGCGATGCGCGTATTGGATTCTTCGGCGATCTGAGTATTGCGTTTGCGAACCGACTCCGATGGCTGACATCTTTTCTTGAGGCGGAGACATCTGAAAAAATAATCAGCCGAATGTTATCTGATTAACAGGCTGGTGGTCATTTCGACCTTTCACACTTATCACAATTTGGGGTCCGCACACATCGGCTCTTTGCCTTGTAGCAATGCGTGCAAGCTTGGCCATAGGTGCTAGATTGGCCGGCCGGCTTTGATCCCTCCATATTGCCTGGATAGACCATTTTAAAGTAGAGGTAGTGGACAGGCTTCCAATTGTTTTTCGAAGGGAACACCGCCGGTAACTCCAGAGTTATGTCCGTCTTAGACGGATTTGGCCCCCTAAGTCCGCACCTGTACTTTTGATCTTGTACTCCGTATAGTAAAGAGCCTTCTTATTAAAAAAGGCTCGAAATGGTCATGTCCTCGGTTGTTGAATCTGTAGCCAAATTGGGCAATATGAAATATTTACCCCGAGTTTCACGGCTTTCGCGATAACCTTGGCCTGGTCAGCGTCTCCCCAAGCCTTGCCCCATAAACGACTCCAGCGAGAGCACTGGGGAACCTACTCCTCGTGTTCGCATCCAACTTGCGATGAGTGACGAGAATTGGAGAAAGCAGTAAATGAGTACTAGTGTAATATTAATGTTCTGTAAACGCATACACCCAAGTCTATCCTGAACAGAACCATTCTCGAATAAAGACAAATTAGACAACTCTTGTGGGTGGGCAAGAATCGATGATATCCGAAAGACTACATATTATATCGGCAGAATATCAATGTGAAGAATACCACAGCCATCTCCAATCCAGTATTAACGACTGACCTACTCTTCGTCTTTTGTCGATTTATCACCGTCGTTGGGAGAATCGTTGGTGATGGCCTGAAGATCCTTGACCTTGCGAATATCCTTCCATCCAAGTCCGGGCGAGAATACCAAGACGGCGACGCTGACAGCGATACCGAGGTACATCACGCTGTCGATACTTTTAGCGTAGGCCGCGAGCACAGCAGTTAGCTAAGATCCCGATACGAGGTCACGGATAGAGCGGACTCCTGCAGCGACGATGACTTCTGGAGCGTGACCAATTCGTGTAGCACGTTTCTGAAGCTCGTGACGAAGAGTGTTGCTGAAAATGGCATTTGCGGCGATTAGCGAGGTGGGAGCTCCTATGTTTTGCCAAAATATGATAATAGCCATGGCGAGAGGGATCTGTTCTGTAGGCACAAGGTTTTGTATAGCGATGTAGGGCTAAATCAATGCCGCAGATTAGCGGATGGGATCATATTTTTGCTAACGATTGAACTTACAGCTGCACCCGTGCAACCGCTTGCGACACCGTAGAGAATCTGGTATCCGATCCATCGTGGTGCCGGGGTTGTAGGACTTAGTGTGGACAGGAGCCCGTAACCAATGGCTGATATCGCGCCTCCTGCAAGAAGAAATGGAAGATAGTTACCCAAAACGGAGACTAGGTAGCATCGGTGCCGGTCAGTTAATGGGAATCTTGCGACGGACCAAAGTAAAAATAACCACCATAGACACTTTCTCAGGACTCCCGAGACCATAGTAAATATGACCAAACCGAGCGTGATTGGCAGCATGTGCACACCGCTCATCAAAGGTGAGTCGTCAAGTGTCGCCTGGAAGTAAATTGCAATGTAGAAATCAGCCACGAGAACACTAGACAGGCTGAAGAACATCGTCATTGCAGCTGACCAGATGACTCGGTGCTTTAGAATAGCAAATGGCACCATGGCCTCGTCTCCCTGATAATACTCCCAAGCTAGAAAGAGACCAAAGACAACAGCAGAGCCAACCAGCAAGCCGATCACAACTGAACTGTCCCAGGGGTGTTGATTCCCGCCAAACTGGAGCCCTAGGAGGAACATGACGACCGCAGGGCAAATGAGCATGAATCCCACAAGATCCAGAGATTTGATAGCGGTGCCGAAAATCTCTAGGGGTGGACTCTTGGGTTTCTTTTCTGGGATAGTGTTGAAGAGAAAGAATCCGCCGACAATAACGCCTAGAGGTACATTGATGTAGAAGCCTAACACGAGTCACAAGTCAGCATGAAGGGATTTTATAAAATAAAAGATGGAAAAACGCACACCACCGCCAGGACACTTTCGTGGTAAAAGCCCCTCCGATTATGGGCCCTGTCGCAAGGCCCAACTGTCCCATACCCATATTGAGTCCCATGAAATGCGCCTGTTTCTTCGTTGGGAGGACTGCGGAAATTGTAGTCATGGCGCCGTTGGCGACTCCGGCAGACCCTGCACCGGCGATCACACGGCCTATGATGAACATGGGCGACGACTGGGCCGCTCCGCAAATAGCAGAACCAACCTCGAAGATGAAAAAGAAGACAAGGAAGCTCCACTGCGTTTTATCAGGATTATTTTGAGCGTGAGCCTAGAGAATGTGATGTACCTTTATAGAAAACTGGCTGTAGATTTTGCCGCTCAAAGGTTGGAACGCTGCACTTCCAAGTTGGTAGGCGCCGCCATACCTGGGAGATATTCAGTATAAGTAAATAGCACCGGCGCTGAAAATGGACCAATGTAAACTTACCAACCGACGTCTATCAGCGAGTCGAACTGGGAGGTAATGGCTGGGGTGGCCGTGGAAATGACGGCAAGGTCAAGGAAGAATAGGAAATAGGACAGGGTAACCGATGTAAGAATAAGGGTGAGTGGAAGCCCGGTAGGGTAGTGGTATTTGAGTTCATTATCACTAGAGCCACTTTTCTCGGAGGCATCTTGCTTCTGCACCGAGTGGTCCTGTTTAGAATCAAATGTGTTTTTGGGAGGCATGTCCAAGCTGTGGGCCATTGCAAGATTGTAAAAGTTGCCCAATATGCTGTCGCTAAAGAGTGGTGCTTGTGATTTAATGCTGTTTTGACTACCTGACCGTAATACAATTGGAAGATATATAAGAGTTAGTATACTGCATTTATACTCGTATAAAGTAGGGCGGAGTCTGACTGCGAAGTCCAAACATGTCATGCTTAGGGATCCCGTTTATAATCCAGTTCTGACCACATTTATTGCTGTATAGTGGAACGGATTCAGTTTCCTAAATCCTAGTTTTATCTGCCTCATCTGTCTGCTCTAGGTAGTTAGGTTAGGATCTCTAGTTAACACCGCAAAATCCGTAGGGGCACATTCCGGTCCCCAGGTCGGATGCAACTTCATCTGGGACAAAGGCCTCATTTTATCAAAATGAGATTGTTTCTCAGAAGAATTGCTGTATGTTGTCCCACTATGATGTGGAGGCTTGGGGTCATAGAGGTCCTTTTTTGGCAGCCTCAGCAGTGACAAGAGGGTCGCTCACATCATGCTATTCCGTCAGGTTGCTAACGGCAACCCCGAGTACAAGCTCCACATCAGCTTCTTTCCAGAGGAAGCGTCTTTCGCCACAGGTTCTTCAAGCATGGTCATAGATCTCTAGAACCGTACTGTTCTCCAGACAAGATACCACTCCATCGAGCAGGCCGGCTACCTTATAAGCAGATAGGCAAATAAGACGCACATCCACGTCAATCTGTGTATATGCAGCGACGAGTACAACAGCAGCGTCACTTGCCATGAGCCTAAGGCGGCGACGGGAGCCCCCAAAGCCTCATCACGGGCCGAGTGTGGCATCGCTTTGTGACGGCCCGAGCATGGCTAATGAAACCCATTTAATGACAATGTAGACGAATATCGTTGTGCTGGAAACTCTCCATTTTTGTTCCCTAAGAAGACGTCAAACGTAGTGCAAGACAGTAGCCTCGTTCTCGCCACTATTGCTAAAATTGCTGTCTATCATATTATGACTCGGCCGGCACCCCCTTATTTGTACCCAATTCGCCATTAACGTCGGGATTTTCCAAGGAAGTGATGTACCAGGCCAAGATGGTTGCAACCATACGTTGCGGTCGAGACACATAGTACCGGAACGCCTGTTAGGGACCCTGTTGATTCACTGTGTTTTCCCATGAGAAGCTGCCACAGATCAGCCAAAGGCGATCCAGATTTGTATAATGGGGGTCTCGTCATTAAGTTCTATAAAAAGTGTTCATAATCGCGGTCTCGATCTGCATACTGTATGAGTGTAGAATGTCCGCATAACAGCATAAAATCCAACATCCAGACTAATCTAGTCCGGTAGCCAAGGGATCAACGGTCTTATTTCCGCCGTATTGCATGTTGTAGAAACAACATTGTGTACAGACCGCCAAGATCCACTAGTCCCCGACATCCAAGCTCTGAACTATTCGAATCCCGGTGAACTCCCGAAGTTGCGTCAGCACTCTTCAAGACAGGGGTGTGGCAAGACGTCGGTAATTTGACTCGTGTGATGACCCATGGTCTTTAGCCTATCGGGCGGGTTGTTCTGCGCATGATTCACGCATATATCCATAATTATTGTGCTATATCTCCGTACCTTGTTCTTTTGCTCCGAAAGTACCAACGCACGACCTCTCCAACATCGTGAACAGACGACTTTCAACATGACAGCGTTGATCCAAATTCCCGCGATCTCCAGTTATTTTTCCTCTACCGAAATGATTGGCGAAGATCACTGCGAATTGGCGGGGAAAAAACGTATTCGTTATCGTTTACGGATACGGAGTACATAGAATGGGCTCACCTCGGACCCCGGTTCGAAGAGAACGAATACTTCATATGAATCAAATAGGACTATTGAGAGGCTTGTCGATCTAGGGAAAGTTCACAAAACCTGACATGCCACGAGTATCATTTCCTAATTGGTCTAAGCGAGGCCTGACGGATCTTCAGCATGTCAGGGGCAATCCCCCGCAAATTTTGGCCGTTAAAGCGTTGAAGAGTATAGGGCGAGCATAGGGACGACGTACATAAAAGAATGGAATAGTGGGGAAAGTACAGAAGAAAATTATATTAAGAGATAATAAGGAGAACAATAGTTTAAATAGGAGCACCAATCTATATGTTTTAAATCTTCTATTTTAATCTATATTAATATGGAACATTCTTTTATCGGACTTTCTAGAACCTATATTGTACATTTTATATATAGAAAGTCCTGGTTAAATTACCCCGAGCACCTCTTCTTTGGTCGAGGTGGTAATGGTTATTTATATTATCTATATAGAAACGGACCGAGGTGCTTGTTGACGGTTTGGTGTAGTTCCGTTCCACTTGTCGATCTTTTTTGGTCTCCCTTGATTTGAGGATTCCAACACTTGTTTTCTCGACTGGAATAACACCAGTTATGTACTTGGTACTTCCGCCCTATTTATTGTGACTGAATTAGTGCCATTAACTTTCAAATAGTGAATCCATGCCCAGGAATGACTCTACAGGTACATAGTGGCACGTTAACGTCTTTCAGAGTTGATCTGTCGATCACTGGGGCTGATAATTGGAAAAAGGTTATTGCCCCATTCAATTCATACTATGTACCTCCGTACTCCGTACTCCGTGTATATTCCACAAGTTTAGCTGATTAACAAGGGGATTTCTCGATTTGGACCCGCTGCTGAACATCCTGGCCCTATCTGCCCGTGGAAATAATGTGACCAAATATCCGATGTCTGTATGTGTCGAGATCGGCACAAGGTTGGTATTCGGCTATGCAAAGTTGGATCTGAGCTCAGAACAATTGACTCGGAAGACATGTCCAACACTGACCACAGAGCATCCGAGGTCTTATGTTTGGCCATTCCACAATGCCGTATGTCTCCGCTACGTCTATGAGGTGTGGAGTGTCCAGCGGCAAACTCCTAACCAAATGCATCCACCGAGCATGGTGACGAACTCGTCACAAATTAATGTTCAGACCCTGAATTTCTTCGGAGTGGATAAGCAGGAGGTCTTACCCAATGGAGAACCACATGGCTGGCCCCGGACTGGATGGAATGGAGTCGCTGAACAGTGCTTCTGCAGATTCTTCTCTTTGCTCTTGTGGCTTGGTCCCCGTTCCTGTTGGGTCCACCATTCAAGGGTACGGCCAGTAACTTGAAGAATATCCTCCACTATGCAGTCCTTCCAAGCCGAGGCTATCGAGGGGTTATATTAACTAAAGCTATGGGCCGCACCGTGGAACTAGTCCGAGGGCATATATCTGTTGGGAGCGTATACTCTGAACCTGGATCATCCCCTATTCCTTTCTTTTGTATATTCTTCCAATGTTATATCTATTATATTGTCTACTTTCTTTTGACAACATGCTCTCAAGCAACGGATGGCGTGCTCTGGTGCTGTCCCTGGCTCTTGTCCCTCAGGCAGTGGCCGACATCTGCGCAACACTTGAGGCCGGCGGCATTGAAATCGAAAAACGTATTTCATTAGCCTACCAGACCGATCTGACCGAGTATTGGTCCACGGCATGCGGCGATCTCAAGCCAACATGCATTGCAGCTCCATCCAGTGCAGCGGAGATGGCGCAGGTCATCAAGAACCTGCACGATGTGGAGACTCTCTTGTTCGTTCCTTCCTTGCATCAACAGCAATTACGTCGGCTAACCTTAACAGTGCCATCAAGAGCGGAGGACATAACCCCAACAATGGATTCGCTAGTATCCAGGACGGTTTGCTGGTTTCGACTAAGAACCTGGACCAGGTTGACTATAACCCCGAGGATCATACTGCTGTTATCGGTCCTGGCCTTTCATGGGAAGAGGCCCAACGGGGCCTTGCAGGAACGGGTCGGACTATTGTTGGAGGTCGAATGGGAGGAGTTGGAGTCGGTGGATATATGGTCGGGGGTATGTGGTTCACAAATCAGCACCAAGTTTATCTCTAATGATTTATAGGTGGTATGAGTTTCCTGAGTTCGCAGTACGGCTGGGCTGCGAACAATGTCAAGGATTTCGAAGTTGTTCTGGCCAATGGCAGTATTGTCCACGCAACCGAAACCGAAAACCCTGGTGAGTGGTACTATACCAACCTTCAAGTTGACGAAACACTAACTCTCGACAGACCTCTTCATGAGCTTGAAGGGAGGCGGCAACAACTTTGGAGTCGTTACTGCATACACCATGCAGACTCATCCTCAAGATCACAAGGTCTGGGGTGGCAACTATGTTTACACGGCCGACAAAGCCTCCGAGATTCTCACGGCAGTGCGCAACTTCACCGACGAGTATCCTGACGACAAGGCGGCAATCATCGTGACATTCGAACGCAGCCTTGTGATTGATCTATGTATTTTGTTCCTCTTCTACGACGGCCCCGAGCCCCCCTCCGAAGTCTTCGACGAGTTCACTGCTATTGAACACACCTCAACCACCAAGACATGGGACACCTACTACGACCTGCTCAATCACAACAACTTCTTCATTCTTAAGTAAGACGAATAACTCTTAATCTTGGCATCCTTAGATTGCTTGCTAACTAGTTACTAGGGGACAACGCTATAACATCGCCACTGAGACCACGCCCCTTCCCAACAAAACTGTGGGAACGGCCCCGCTCGAGGAGTACTATGAGCATTTCCGCGACGTGACCGGGTCCGTACTAGAAGTGGCCGGGATACTAGGCTCAATTGCCTTCCAGCCGCTGCCCAAGACGTTCTCCCAAAAGGCCAAGGACCGTGGCGGAGTAAGAATTCCATTCCCAACAAAGGAAGGGAAATCAGGTTACTAACAAACCCCCAGGACCTCCTCGACATTCCCTCTGATCAACCGTACATTGTCATTGAACTCAACTACTCCTACGGCCTGTCCATCGATGACAGCAAGGTCGATGCGGCCACCGTCCAACTCTACCAGGGAATGGGCAACATAGTCCAGAAGAACATCGACAAGGGTCTTCTTCCCGACGTGTATCGACCATTGTTTATGAACGACGCGTACTACCGTCAGGATTATTGGGGTCGTATTAGCCCTGAGTCCAAGACGCTTGCTCTGAAGACGAGAAAGGCGTATGATCCCGAAGGGTTCTTCCAGACGCGGACCAGTGGAGGCTGGAGGCTGAAGGACTAAAGGATACGGTCTAGATGCATTGGATATATTTATCTCGTCTATAATTGTATTTAGCAAGAATTAATCAATTGGTTTTAATTATATAATTATATGACTCGAGAGAAAAGTGTTGGGAGTAGATGCGTCGCCGATCCATATGACTTCCCATCACCCAGGTCCCTGCCACGCGGCTCAAAAAGATATAAATCAATAAATAAACACCTTGCTGAAATTGAGGCTAGATGGAATGCCCTGAAACTTGATCTACTGTGCATTTTCCATCCTAGTCAAAACTTAGATCAAAAATAGGCGCCTGCTTCAGATTCGCAGACGCTTAAAGAACGAGTGGCTGAGAGCCACCCGCGGCGAGTTAGGGTTTTCTTCCAAGCGCCAGGGTGGATTGTCAACCGGACCTATATGTATATGATATTATATTATTGTAGTATTCCTCCAATGATATATTCACTTTAATAAAGAGCTATAAGGTCGCATACTATCTTAAGCTACCATCCATGCCGATCGCTGTATCGAGCTTAATGAAAAGCCGATTCAATTGAGTACGGGGCTCCAACCTGTAACACACAAAGACATAGCCCGGGGGAAGTCTAGAGAGTCTAGACTTGATGCTAATTTAATCTGGCCTAGACTTCGGGCGAGTCAACTGTTGTCTTTAAGAGACCTTTGTCGATGTCTATATAAAGAGCCGGAACCAGGTCTTTAATCTAACAACCAGTTTCACTTTCTTTCAGACACTCCCTTTGTTTTTGGGTCTTTCCTATTATCTTCTAGTCTTCTAGTCTTTCAAAGCCTTTCATTTTACATATATCTACCCCATCGTTGCTTGAATACTATCCTCGACTCATCTCATCCACTCTCGATCCATCGGCATATACACGACCAGCCTGACTGCTTGACCCTCCAACCTCATTTATTACTTCAATTCAGTCCATTCCAATCAATTCCAATTCCCAAAATGTTTCCCCGCTACGGCGCCCTCGGCGCAACCTTCCAACTATCTCGTCTCTTCCAAGCCTGCTCCCTAATCGCCATAATCGGCATGACAGCCAAATTCATCAGCGTAATAATAAACAACAACGCCACACCCCCAAACATCCTAATCGGAACAATCAGCGTGGTAAGTCCAAGTCCCCCCCTACCTAACCAACCCCACTGATAATCCCACAGACCTGCATCGCAGCAATCTACTGCATAATCACCGCAATCCTCTACATAGACGACATCCTCCCATTCCTCGCCTGTGCAGTCCTCGACACACTACTTCTGATCGCGCTGATTGTCGTCGCCGTCATCGTCGGCAAGCCACTCTCGTACTTGAAGTGCACGGCGCTAGCAGAGCTGGGAGATAAGGACGCGACGTCGTATGCGTTTGCATCTCGACTTTCGAGTTACATTGCCAGCGTCAGTGGGAAGATTGATTATGTTTCGTGGATTGGGGCTTCCAAGGCGATTTGTGTCGAGACGAAGGCTATTTGGGGGTTGAGTATTGGACTTTGGTGAGTTCTTCCTTCTCTTTTCCTTAGGTTTTACATTTGGGGTTCTTTGGGAATGATACTGACCTTGGATTTGGTAGTATTCTCTTTTTCTTCTCTGTCATTTGCAATGTCTGTTTGTGGCTGCAGAAGAAGAAGGCTCTTGCTGCGAAGAGTTTGGAGTAATGGATCAGGTTCGTGGGGTTTATATGGGATTATATAGGGATCTGGGGAAGGTTATGAGTTGGACGAGTTGGATTGTTATGTCTTTATGATTATTCTTATAACGCGTGCATTAATAACCCATTTCAGACGAAATCAAAAATGAAACCATCGATAATTCAAGACAATAAATCATGGTAAAGACTTATAAAGTGCTTCCAACATGAAAGTATTCAACTCGAACCTCTACCCCGAACTCACAGGTGGGATGATAGCCACTTCACCCCCAGCCTGGATAATGACCTCCCCATCCTCCTCGACATCAACATACTCCCCATTCAGACTAACACCACAAGTAGACAGGACTTTTTGAACAATGCCAGGGTATCGCTGCTCGAGTTCGCCAAACAGAGCGGATAGTTTCAACGGCGCGGGGAGTGATTGTGTGTTTTTGGAGGTGTATTGGGATGCTGTGGCGAAGTAGTGGATTGTGAATGTTTCCGGCATGATGGGTATTGGGTTTGGAGAGGATTGAATGGCTGAAATGACAGTGGAAGAGGTGATTGAAAAGTTGAAGGAGTATATACGGAGTCCTCCGTAAGAAGATAGAGAGATTAGATGACCAATAAAATTGCCCAATGCGGGGTAAAATAAGAGTTCAGGTTGTTCGTGATATAAATTGCATACTTCGCTATAATCAAAAGCTATGCACTCTATGTAGTTCATAATCTCTAAATCTACTTGGCAAGCTCACGGAATGCCTTCGCCATATCAGCCTTCAAATCCTCCCAATTCTCCAACCCAATACTAATCCTCAACAACCTCCGATCAACTGTCGCATCCGTCATAGTCCTCCACTCGATAAGCGTCTCAACACCGCCCAGACTAGTAGCATGCTGGAAGAAACGTAATTTACTCGGCAACTCCCGAGCGAACCGCATCTCCTTCATAACAATAGAGAAAACAGGTCCGAACCCATTAGGCATCTGCTTCTTCAACCAGTCACCCTCGACCTTCTGCAGACTAGCATGGTGGACTTCACCGAGAACAGCCTGCACAGCCGCCTCATCGCTGTCAGGCGTGGGGTTAGGCGCATGGAGAGCAGCATCAAGCCAGGAGATGAGACGGGCGGCATTGTCGCTCTGACGCTGGACACGAATCTCCAATGTCCGCAGACTACGGACACCCAGCCAACCCTCCATGCTACCCATGACGGTTCCGATAAAAAGACGGTCGGATTTGAGCTGTGCGGCCCAGTCGTCGCGGTTCGTGGCAAGGACACCACACAGCATATCGCTGTGGCCGCCGAAGTACTTGGTGCCTGAGTGCATGATAATATCTGCGCCGAACTGGAATGGCTCTTGGAGACCTGGTGGGGCAAAGGTGCTGTCGACGATGAGGTATGCGCCGCGGGCGTGGGCTTTAGCGGCGTAGGACGCAATGTCGAAGGCGGTGCCTTGGGGGTTGACGGGTGTCTCGAGGAGGATTACGTCGCCTTTTTCAAGTTGGTCGGGTGGGCAGTCGAGGGGGAGCTTTTGGAGGCCTGTTAGGCGGGTGAAGAGGGCGATGACGCCGTGACAGCCGTGGTAGCCATCGCCGACGGAGATGCGGCGGGGGTTGAGGAGGGTCAGGGCGCCATGCAAGGCCGATAGGCCGGAGGAGTAGCTTATAACTTGGCCATGGAGGAGGGAGGAGAGGATTGCTTCGAAGCGAGTAGGATTTGGTGCGGACATGCGCGAGTAGATGTGTGAGGTTGGATCAAAGTCGGACTACAATGGATACATATGTTAGGCTATGAGGCATAGAACTGCGAGTCAAGATGCATACAGGGGTGGCATCGGCAACAGGTACTAGCTGGGTTGGATCATTCGAATAACGAAACGTAGTAGAGAGATGCATAGGAGGAGCGACGTCAGTAACAAGGTTCAGAGCATCATCGGCATGCAGGGAGCGCGTGGAGGCGCCAATGGCTTCGCTAGAATGCGACATAATAAGAGATGCTATGTTTGGTTCTTGAATTGTATGCACAGAAGAGGGGGCTCAGATAAGGGGCCCGTCAGGCGAAAGTTATAATACACCACAAAATGCGGGATCCGATCTCGGGGGAAGGGAAGGAGGGGAAATCACGTAATGGGTCACGTGTGGGGAAATCACGGGGAGGCGGAGGACAAATGGATCATCGACGGATGGAGCCCATGCGAGATGGCTCTCGCACTGATCCAGGAAGAGCTGCCTTGAATCTTGCGCGTGCTGTCGAGCAAAGTTAGCAAAAGAACAATACAAGGCAGATATATAACTCACAAGCCTCTGTATCGAACGTAATGGTGAGATCGTCGTGTTCGATGGGATACTCGGGCATATCGAGACACACAAAGTTGGAAGCTGGATTATCGTCCTTCTTAGGCAGTGCGAACTTGGCATCTACCATACGAATGCCGAACTTGCCGGACCGGCCAAAGGATTCCATGATATCAGTACCCTTAAGAACAAAGTTCATACATGTGCCATGCTGGAAGTCTCCGAAGAAAGCAAGCATTTGAACAACTTTCTCTTGTCGTACGATCTGGACCCGCGCCACCGCAGCTTCCCATTTCTTGTAAATGGGAACCATACTCCGTCGGCGGGAGATAGTGAACGATGTAGCCATACTAGTTTGGTTAGCAAGGTCTTGGCCAAAAGGCTAGATGGATATGATAGACTCACCCATCGTAAAGCACCTGGAAGCCAGTAACAGCTGCTTCGAAGGCATGAAGGTCTAGGATTCAATTAGCAAAGCAAACAAAACGTCAGAATACGACGTACCCTCCATGGTGGGGAAATCCAGCCGGCGGATCATAGGCTTCGCCGTAATCTTCTCGAGGAAGCCGGTTAACTGTCCAGGCAGTTCAGGGCGGACGAGGTTATCCGCAAGCGAAAGGGTCAGATCCTGCTGCGCAGAGCGGAACAAGCTCATGCTCGTCTTGCTCTGGACGTCCAAGCCAATTTTCAATTCGCCAGGTCCTGAACAAAAATTAGCAACCAATTTCGGGGCAACGAGATAGAAAAACCCCACCTAAGTTGATGCGATCCGTGACAGAGCCCCATTCAGTGGCGATAAATGCCCTCAAACTTTCTGATAGAATAGTCGGTCCATAACCATGGTCAACGTAAGCATGCCTTTGATCAATAACGGACACGCTTCCGGCGGGGAACTGGAGGTGTTTGACTGCCGGCTGGCCAGTGAATGGATCTTCGGGCTGTTCAATGCAATAAGACTGGATGGCGAATTCGGGCGACTTGACCTCTCCCTCCCGTGGAGTCATTCCGAGCAGCACGGAGTGCATTTTCGTACGCTCAGCCACCTCATGGAAAGTCATCAACATGGATCTTGTACGGCCGTCCTCGGTCACTTTGAGGAGAAGAGCGGGAGCACCGTCCTCCCCTCGCAAGAGACCGAACACTATGGGTGAGCCGTTGCCCAAAGTATGGCGAATGCTGCTCAAAGTCTTGACCTTCGGGCTGGTCAGGACAGCTAGTCGGAATCCCCGATGAGCATTGCGAGTACCAGTCCCTTCGGTCACGGTGACAGATCGCTCGAACAAACGAATCCGACATCTTTCTGTAGGGTCTGGAGGGAATGCCTTGGGGGTGCCCGGATCCATATATTGGAAAATCTTGAGAGTATTCTCAAATACCACAGTCTCGCCTGCCTCCGGATGGAGACTGTTCTCCGACTTCTGGGTATATTTCACGATATTCCAAAGGGTCTTGAAATCGTCTTCCTTAAACATGACGTCCAACTCGAATCCTCGGGGGAGCTTGACTCGCATAGAGTGGCACCGGACTTGCCAATCCACATCCTCCCAAGTCGGACCCTGCTTGCGATCGGACTGAATCAAGATGTTGACAAGTTGACTTTGGCTAGTGATTGCGGCAAAGACATACCAATCCGCCCGTTCGCGGACGATGGTCAATGCGCAGGGCATGGCATATTGCTGCTGCCCATCATCATCACTGGAGCTGACGCAGACCTGCACGAACATGCTACCATAGCTAAAGTATCGACTTGTGTCACCCAAAGGCATCATGTGGACCAAACTTGGTGTCTTTCCCGCGTTATCTGCCAACATTGATCTCGTCGCTGCGCCAGATAAGACTGCTGAGACGTCGGGCGCATAGAAAGGGTAACGCAGCCAGATGCTAGTATCCAGCTGGGTGGGGGAGCCTTCGTCCGAGACAACCACGGCGAGGATGTTGTTACGCTTCATGGACATGGACAGCGACCGGAGGTGATTGATGAGAGTGTGATGTATTCCCAGAAGCTCAGCCAACTCCTTGTCGCCGGTGGTACTCGCAACGGCAAGTAGGGCGTCGACGCCCATGGCGCCGTATCGAGAGAGTTCATGATGACTGGGCACAATATTTTCATTTATCCATAACGCCTTTCCAAGATCAATCACAGCTTGCTTGGCGTACGTAGGTGGCAGTGTGGAACGTGAACGAGCATATGCTTCCAAACGCGTCTTCCCTCGCAAAAACCACCAGACCGCAGCCCTGATCCATTCTGCTAGCGATGTTTCTATCAATGGCTTAACATCCTCTGCGGCGATTTTAATAGAACTCTCATATCGTGCATTGTACTCTTTGAATTCAGAAAATGCGGTATCGCCAACTTGGTTGGCAATATTTCGGAGAGAGTACTTGGGAGGTTGGGCGCTGCGTGGCGGCTCTTGGCCTTCGCGACTGGGAGGTGATGCTCGGTTTGATGCAGGCAGGCCCTGGGGTGGGGGCTTCGCCTGTGTTGGTGAAGCCTTGCCGGGGCTACCTGGGATGAGATTTGTGGGCATTCGTGGGTCAATAGGGCTGAGATTCGTTGGTGCGCGTTGTGTTGAAGGGCTTGGGGGGTTCCGAATCGAATCGACAATCGACCGCATTGACAGAGAAATTGACGGTGCGTGCGGAAGTTCTGCCGTTGAGGCTGTTTCTTTGGCCGATCCAGGACTGTACGCTTTTATGGGCGATTCCGGGCTAGGAGGGCTGGGGGGAGTGGAGACATCATCGTCTTCAGCTCCAGGAGACAGTGTACCTTCTTCATAACGATGATGCAATGCGCGCCCTTCTTCTGCTTCCATCTTGTCGCGGACACGTTGTGCGAATGAACTTGTCTCGGTATCGCCACGGAATGACAATCGAGAACCGCTGTCACTCGAAGGCACCGCGCTCAGGAAGTCTGCATCCTGTGGATTCTGCATCAGCGGGGGTTTCCAGTCCGATCTATCACGCAGAGGCGAATAAGCCGTCTGTCCGAACCGCGCATCGCCATCACCCAGCGACGTGTCCAGTCGGAGATTTGGCAGATGCGATCGCGAAGGGTCCGAGAGAGGCGTCGGGATATTGGCAGACTCAGTTCCCCTGCTACCCGATCTTTCACGAGCCCGCGAAATCTCAATTGTTGGCGATTCCGTCTCATCGCCTCCTTCGCCAATCACTTCTGGGGTTCGAGGGCTGAAACCCACGCGCAGCCCTTTGCCTTTGCGACCACTAGGCTTGGCAGAGGCAGGAGGAGCAGGCACGGTATGGGATTGGTCTGAAAAATCGAAAGGGACATAGTTCTCGTTAGGCAAGACTGGCGCTGGCGCTGGTGCTGGCTTGGAGAGAGGGTATCCGGAGACGTCTTGTGAGGAAGGAAAACTGTGGGCAGCGACGGTTTGCGGAGGAATGTGTCTTGAATCGATAGGCGGAGTTGAAGCTGACTCTTTGGTGCGAGAGCTCAGGAAGTCCGCGATTTCTTGATGTTGATGCGACGCAGCTTTATTCTTATCCTTGGAGAATAGTTTACTTTTCCAGTGGGGTTTTTTCGCGGGTTTGGCCTGCTCGGGCAGAAAGGAGAATGGGTCATCGGTAGACATGACAGGAAATATTGCGAGTAGACGCAGTCCACATCGCACTCAAATCACACCAAGGATAGCAGTGAAATATCCCCTCCCCCTGGGTGTTGAAGGATCGACAGGGGCTTTAGGCCTGATAAGAATTGGGATCGAATAGCAGGGGAAGGGAAGAAGGGAGATCAAGAGGGGTATAAGAGAGGTGGTGTAGTGGGAAGTGAAGTGTTTAAGGTCAAGTGTCGGATTGTCTCAAAATAGTCGCAAGTGTCAAGTGTCAAGTTGTCGGAGAGGAAGGAGGGGTGGAATCGAAGCGCCCGTGCTCCAACTATCCTCAGATTAGCGCCTTCAAAAAAAAATCCAAAAAGCAAATACTTACGGAGTACTCCGTACAGAGATTAAATTGGTAAAATAGCTGGACCAGCAGCCTGAGACAGATGGTAAGAAGTGAAAGAAGGTACAGACATTATCAGGGGGGAAGAAACCCTGGAGATACTCCGCAGGTACCAATTGCCGCAGTGGGGGGGGCTTTTTCTGTGGAGCTTTTTGGTATATAACGAATATTAATAGGATACTAATAGGGACAATTAATGTATAAATAGGTCAATTAAGAGACATTAGAGACATTTACTAAGTATTTAATAAGAACATGTGCTACAATTCCATATCTATAAGTCTAAACCCCATCCCACATACCTCAAACACCCATCGAACGCCTTTTCAAGCCACCAAGGGCTATATATACCCAATCAGCATTGACAACCCGCTCGTCTCAAACTGAAACTCCCACTAAGCCCAATTGGAACAAGGGTCCCGCCGCTGACGAGTATTGAGAAGATCAAAGATATTCCTAAATCACACCATTGCTACAGATATCACTATATAATTTGATATAAGTAGGCATATATGTATGATCTACTACCTTGTACTTCTTACTAGTAAATAATGGTAGTAAAAAGTTCCTAAACTATCTCACACAATCTTGTCTAGGGCCTCCAGGGCTCTTAGCGCAAATTTGAGACTAATCTAGTTACTGGGACCCTAGATTTATTGGTTCGTTAATATGTTCTAACCCTCGTGGCTTACTCTCTAGTTTGGGCTGAAATGTGTCTTCCTCAATTTGGCATTGGATCAAATGCCCGTTATCGGCTTCCCCGTTTCGTCATCCCGTAGTGGCATGCAAGGTCCCTCTTTCTCTCGAGTCTCTAATTTGCTACTCACTACACCCATATATCCATACATATGATCTCAAATGGCTGCAGATTCCTGCAAGCATCCTGCGGGTATAATGTCCATTGCTTGTCACCGCTATATGTCTTGCTTTATCAAGCAATATACCCTTGACCGATCTTCAGAGGGCCTATGCTGACCCGACATTATTCGACAGAAGCTCAACATATGCAAAGAACAAAGAACAAAGAACGAAAAAAAAAAACCAAAAGAGTACCTAGGTAGCACGAACCACCCCGCATCTAGATAATTAATACCCCTGAGACCCAGGGTTCATACGGAGTAGCTAAGTAGCTACCTAAATACATACACCCTGAAGTAGATCATCCCGCCCTCGGGACGTCGGGAGGCCACATGACTGCTTACTCACTATGCAATCTTCCAATGTTTACCTAGGTAACCCCTGGAAGGTTAGTGGAGCTTCCAAAGCATAAAATACGTGCAATCTCATTTCTATGTCGTGCAATTGTATCAAGATTTAATGAACAGATGGTAGTGGCTTGGCAAAAACAAAATCCGGGGTCTATAATGTTGAGCTCATAGAAAAGCCCCTGGCAGTAAACCACAGAAGGTATGAAGTCCCATGCACCGCACTAAGGTCTACATTAATCTATTCATACAATTTGGGGAAATAAATTACTCCTGCACAAACCTTCTACATATAATTTCTGTTGTGTTGAGCCGATAGTAAACTTGGAACTTCCGCAGCTTGACAATATATGTAGCAATATATTATCATAATATCAATCGAGTTTTTCAAAAATTTTCAAACTTTCGAGTGCCTGAAAACTACAACGTAGTAGTGAGATAATGAAGCATGAGATAATACACCATTGTAGGATTGTAGGAGAACTATGGAAAGGAGGAGTAAAGGTGGAAGAAAGGAAGACTGTAAGTCCTCCTACAGCGGGACATCAGGTGACCTTGAAGAAATCCATAGATATATTTCAACTCCAGGAAGGGTAGTAGATTGGTCGAAGCTATCTAGTCAGGTTTGCTGTAGGCCTGTCGATACTAAGTTTACTAACCGGCCCCTGTAATTTTTTTTCAAAAAATACGGACCCTCGCAAGCGAGGGTCCGCCACCCATATGCAATAGATCACCCAAATGCAACTTTTTTTTTAAATTTACTATTTTCACTTTGATCCACCACCACTCTATCAACCATGCCTAAAACCAATAAACAAATAGAGATTCAGCTAGAGAAAGCTCTCGATTCTCTCTCTGAGCAATCTAAACCTAATATCACGAAAACTGCGCGTGAATTCGCGGTCCCAATGC
>PKQL01000124.1:0-56400 GCA_002916455.1 Penicillium sp. CF05
GTATTATATAGGTGACAGGATGCACCGTGCGACATTTTTATAGAGGGGTAAAAATAACTCGATCTAACCCCGCGGTAGGAATACTGGTTATCCCCATTAATGGAGTGTCAACCCTTTTTCCTGGAGGCAAGTTGCCGCTTGATAAATTTTGCTTTGTCGACGATGAACCGATTCTCTCCGGGAAAGATATTGATGTTGCTTTTGTCGCTTTTTAGGTACAGAAGAAAGATACATAGTAACAGCAACTGGGATCAAATAAATGAATATGACGCTAGCTATATATTCAGGAAACATCCCGAGATAAAGATGTGTTGGCTAGGGGAAAGGAAACCAAGGCACCATTTTGTTCTTGCAGAGTATTGTAGCAGTTAACGCTTAACCTGGGAGTAGCAAGATTCCACTCTGTGCCACCACCATCAAAAGTTTGAGAGGTATCATCGGGAATTGCTTCTGCATGTGTATGTGTAACCGAAGAGTCCTGGAAAGTGTGACAATAAACAATAAAAATCTAAGTATATCTCTTGACCAGGATCAAAACCAAAACTCGCCAAGATTTCTTGAAAAATGTCGTAGTCCTGCAACGCGAACTCATCATCTACCCGCTGGGATCGGTCCAACTCTGTATGGTTAGGGAAGAGTACTGGAGAATGCTGATGTTCCTGTCCAGTATGATCATCTGCTGCAGCACTAATAGTGCTTGTGTCCGCTGGCAATGGTCCTTTTATTCTGATGGAGTTCATAGAAGGCGTCTGCCTGAAAGAGCCATTCTTTCGGGGATCGAGGCTACTTAGAGAAGAAGTCCCAGATCGCGATGTTGAGTGCATATATAGGCAGATGGCTAATTTTATGCTACAACTCTTCAACATCGAATTTTCCCAATATTGGGAGTCTACCTACGCCATTTACGGGATTTTGCGCTCCTACACGCCCGCTCACTTGGAAAGCTCACGATATTTTACAGAATAGAGGGGTAAACACATTTGGTTAGCTTGCCTATTCCAGCGGGTGTACTCCTTCTAACTAAACGATCTTAGGTGACAGATCCAAAGGGTTCTTAACGACGAACGATTATTTTCAGTATGTCATCGGGCAGGACGAACAGCAAGTTCAAAAGCAGTTCAATTCGGTCACTAGTGAGATAAATGCGGAGTCGATACTTGGGTCGCTGCAGATTCTGAAGTCGATGATACCTGACATGGTAAATGAAAGCTATAACCAAGGCCCATTCAAGCTTATCTGCGATGACTTCGGCCCAGCAAACGTAATTGTCAAGGGTGAACATGACCTTACAGTTGTTGGAGTGGTGGATCTGGAGTGGGTTTATGCAGAACCAGCCCAGTTGTTCGCTTCGGCATCTTGGTGGCTTCTTCTTGATCGGCCGATTAATGAAGATCGGGATTTCGAGATCGGAGGGCCCCCGAAGGTCACAAGTCGCTATTTCAGACACCTTGAAATGTTTAAACGCATTCTGGGCGAAGAAGAGGAAAAGATGCCAGAACAGCATAGCAAGAAAATTTCGAAGCTCATGACTTGGTCTGAGGACTCGGGAGCTATGTGGCTCCACATGCTTCTTTCAAGTGGCTTTTTTGATTGGTTCACTTTTCCTTGTATGCAATTACGACAGCGTGTGGGTGTGGGAAAGTGGAGCGAGCAACTAGAGAAAATCAACAGCCAAAAGGAGGCGAAGGAATTCGTGGCGAGGAAGCTTAGGGAGGTGGAGGAGTATGATGAGAAAGTGGGCAAGGTTGAGCAAAAAAAAGCCCTATTGGCAAGCGACGCTCTGACAAGGGAGGAATTTATTGCTGCTGTCCGGGCTATTATCTCATGATAGTACAGCTGTATAGCAATTCTCTTGGCAGCTTTACGCTAGTGTTACTGTATCATCCATAATCATTTATAAAGAATCTCTGGGGTCCTGGAGATGGTCCGCATATTAACGCTCGACATGTTTATATAAACATCTCAAATTGAAACTGTAAACGTTACGGTGAGTACGAAGGGCCTTCGTGTCACATTCATTGCATATTGACTATCATGATTTCTATCGGATCTTCACTCTTCGTTCGTGTCTATAGGTTACTATAGGTTACTGTAGCTACTACCAATTCTTCCCAGAGTTAGAACCAACCGCGACATTAGCTGTCCCACCTCCCCCACCCCGACATGGCCGGTCCCTTGCGTATTCGCCGGATCCAGAATAGTACTCATATCCTCCTCGATATCATGCAGCATCTCCCCCAATCGCATGGTAGCATAGCGCAAAGTCTCGCGTGGCACTATCGCAGATTCCTCCCTACCTAGCTCTAGTCTCTCGAGATATGCCGTAACCTCGGTGACAATTACTGTAGGCTTTGTATTCACTGAGCTATCACTGCTTCTGTCATGGGTGCTTGACAGATTATCGGATCGATCTAAGACAACGTTAATATGAGATTGAGTTAAAGTAAATCATCGGGCCGAGGCTCCACATACCCGATACCCCCATTAGGCTTCTGGGTCTGACTCCAGCTTCCGAGTATGCATTCCAGCGCTGTCTCGTACAGCGTGAGCGTCTTTGTCACAGCATCTATCATCGCTTGTATCATTTCTGCGCGCAGATGTGTATCGGTTTCGCAGCCATTTAGTAGTTCCCAATGCTCGACCAAACCTGCCTTAATGACGAGGACTCCATCCATAGGTATGTAATGGGTATCTGGTGGAGACCTGGAGAAGTTTGGAAACCGCTCAAGCGCCTCGGCTGTCCGCGCGAGACAGTTGCAAGGCGGTTTGGCTAGGGAGAGCGGCATTGTTGCAGGTATTTCGAATAGTGGAAAGCTGCTTGTCTGGAGAGTCTGTTCATTAACTTTGTTAGGAATGTGATTTCGTCGCACTACCCGAGAGCGTTGTACGTCAACTACTGATTTGTTACCTTGCAAATCATCAATTAATGCTTTGGGACAGTTGTGCTTACGACGGTTGGGCTATGGACCTCAGACACCCCACCATGCAAAGGTACCCCGTTCAGGGATGTTCTATTTCACTCAAATAACGGCCGCTTACGGTGTCGGTTCCACGGACACGATCATGAACAACCTACTTCTGACAAATATCCCCAAATATATGAAGAATATCCATCCCGAGGAGATCATCTCTGCCGGTTCAAGTGGGCTTGAAGAAGTCTTCTCGGGCTCGGAGCTTCTTGGTGCGCGACGCTCCTACATTGATGGTCTGCATGGTAGTTGGGCCATGGGAATTGCACTCTTTGGTCTAACGTTTTTGTGTACTCTTATTCCGAAGAGAGGAGGCAAAGTCCCGCGACCGGGTGAGAAAGGTGGGAAGGATGACCAGGGCAACTGTCCACGGGTGTTCCTATGGCTTAGTCAGTTTGTAGGGACTTCCAAGGTTGCTGTTCTAGAATTTGATGCAGTGGAGTTTCTAAGCTTTTGAGTTTCGGGAGATTTATGCACTTCGGCTTTGGTGGAGACAAGAGTGTTATGCATAGATCTGGCATATAAGTAGATTGTAAGATAAAAGAGATCAGGTAGGATTGACTGCTCTTATTCTGATAATCTTCAATTCGATTCTAATAAGGTGTCTCTACAAGCATCTAAATATTCAAGACTGAACTGGATATTTCCTATTATTTTCCATTATTTTATCCATTTTATGCCTCAGGCATAAATCATATGAATTCGCCCAATTAGGCAATTGCCGAGGTGTCCAAGTATTTCATCGCCAAGTCCTTTATCTTCTTCCCAACGACTCCACATGCCATGAAAAGATTGGTGCTGGAGATCAAAGAATCCCAACCGTTGTTGTTCGACCAATGCTATATCTCCTGTAGCGGGATAATTTCCACATCGGGTGGCCACTAAAGGAGATTTTCTTTTTCGAATATTTCTTTAAGAAGGCCAGCATATAACAAGACAGAGCCAGCAAAAGACTTCAACCCTGCTACACCTTTAAAATAAGGCTAAATCAAGGCTATCCAGACCCTTGCACAAAGACCAATTACTCCACAGCCCATATTCTAACAATGGCTCCACAACCCATTTCATTCCCGGGCTTCACCCCGATATCTGATCGTGTATACCTTCGCAACGGCCACGAGAAGAGCAAGCCCGCCCCAGCGAACGAGCCAACAACAATCATCATCTCCGGCTGGGGCGACGGCATGCCAAAACACGTCTCCAAGTATTCCGACGGCTACCATGAACTCTATCCATCCGCGCGGATCATCGTCATCCTATCGCGTACCTTCCAAGCCACCAATCAACCCGAGGAAGCCAGAATCCAAGCCATGATGCCAGTCGTCGACACCGTCTTCCCAACGCCAGCCGGCAGCGGAAACGACAAGGAGCGCGTTATTGTACATGCCATGTCAAATACAGGCGCCATTTTCACCGCAGCGACCATCATCGCATACCAGCGTCGCCATGGCACGGACAAGCCATTCCCGCACCACCTCCTGGTACTGGATTCCACGCCGGGAAGTCTGGATTTCAGATCTCAGGCTACGCGGTGGTCGCGTGCCATGGCAGTCGGCACAGCCAAGTTCTTCCCTTGGCCGTTCGTTATCACGCATGGTCTGTGGTATATTTTCCTCTGGGCGAATTACCTGTGGCAGATTCTGCGCGGGGGCGTGGCTTCTGGTGTTTGGGCGGACCGGATCATCAATGATAAGGCCTGTGTTGCGACGGATTCTAGTAGAGTTTACCTTTACTCTAAGGAAGATGAGATTATTGGGTACAAGGATTTGGAGGCGAATGTTGCCCATGCTAAGACTTTGGGCTACTCGGTTGATCTTGAGATGTTTGAGGGCTCGTCGCATGTGGGCCATATGAGACTTCATCCGGAACAATATTGGAATAAGATTTCCGGTTCTTGGAAGCAGGCCATCGCGGAGAAATAGGTGCTGTGGGGATTGGATGTATTCCTTCTGTGTATTTGTATTTATAGATTAGACCATGTTTAATAATTATATAGAGTCATTTCATTGACGGTTGCCTTGATATCACTCGCGATTCTAGACCAAGGATAATCTCCAAATTAGCCAATCCAGTGGGATCGTGGGGTATCGATCGCCCCTGTGACTTGGTATGCACCTCAGACTCCATTTATGAAAGGGCTCCGGAAGGTATTCATAAGTAGCAATTCATCATATTCATGAGTCAAATCCGGTACAAAGCAATGCAAAATGAATATACAACAACCTGTCAACTCCACTCTGCAACCTAATCACGGTCATCAGGATGGAAAACCAATGCTCGCACTTCAATACTCTCTCTTCCGGCTTCATTCTCGGTTTCCGGGTTAACAAAAGCAGTATGAGGCACACGCCGAGCTCTCCCATCAACCTTGGAATCAAAACATTTGATAAGCGTCACCAGATCCGGAGTCTGCCCATAGCGGTAATACCACTTAATATTAGGATCGGGCTTAACACCATATGTCTCGCCCTCACGGTCCGGGTATATAAGCCCGATGGGCACAAGGTCACTATCCGGAACCGAGTGCGCATCCGCCACAGCCAATGGATCTTTCAGGATCGTCTTGATCGGGCGCCAGACGTTGATGATCTGGTATCGGCCCTTGAGAAGCTCGGGTGCTTCGTCTGGTAGATGGAGGGAGACTCTGTTCTTAGAGGCAGTGTAGGATTGATCGATGTGCACGCGCTGTACGGGTCCGCGGATGCGGGCACCGACCGATCCGTCGGTTGGTGCTCGGCGGATTGTGTGGTCGAAGATGAAGATGCGGGAGGCACCGGTACTATATGGGTCAATGTTAATTTCATTTGAAGAGATTCTGGGTTTCGCAATTGCATACGCGTCTTTTAGTAGCTGTTCTGTTTCTGTGTAGTATTCCCTCTTGATTTTCTCGTCGTCTAGGAAGTCTTTCTCTTGGCTTTCGTGGTAGTAGAGCTGGAATCCATGGGTGTCGAGCTTGTAGTCCAGCTCGTGGCCGCTGATGTCGTGGATGGTGGCTGGGAGAGGGACTGCAGGTCGATCGTATGTTTCTGGTCTGCTGGTATATGTTGGTTCTGGGGGAGAGCCATCCTCGTTCTCTTTGAAGAAGTTGAGTGTGGTCTGGACATGGTGAGGCTTTTCGGAGACGGGGACTCCGGGCTTTTCTGAGAGCAGAGAGCCGTGAGAGGCGGGAAGTTGAACAGCTGCAGAGGCCATGGTGAGGTATTGTTCTTAAGAGGTGATTCCCAGATGATGATTAGAACGAAAATAAACGGTTCTTTATATAGCAGAGCTGGTGTTGCGGGGTGAGTTCCATTTGTCAGATCACAGCACGCAATATTTGTATGATATGGAGAAATGCTGATAAATGCATTTTATCCGACAAGAGTCAAGCCTACTGGTAAGTACATGTGATAGAATCGCATTATTAATGGATGTCGTGCATATGCCATTTAAAATCTTTCCCCGGAAAATCATCCGATCGAGATGACGCAAAATCATATCAAATATAGGAAAAAGCAGATTTCTCTCCTATATTGAAATTGGTGCTTTTTGTAGCCATTGTGTTTCGTTATAGACGTATGGAGCATGTGGATGTGATATAAACCCTTTACACTCATTTGAATTTCCATATTGACATGCCTTGAGAGATAGATGATTCCAAAAAGAGCCTGGAGATACCCCTCGAGTGAAAGCAAAATCTTGTCATTAAAAATACTAACGCCTCATTGTGTAGACTTCCCTGCAAAACACGCATCTTCTATCCCAATGAGATGCTGTTGTCCCCTTGGGCAATAAAGATATTAAGTCGGACTGGACGAATATAGAAGGCACAAGATAGGGAAGGGAATAAGGAACTATTTTGTAAATATTCGGCCATTCCAAAGTACTACTAGGGCAGCATATAATAGACAAATTCCAGAGTCACATATTAGGATATTATATCCATGTTAAAGAACGAAGGTATGAAAAGTATACTATATAACTATAACCTGATATTGAAAGCAAAAAGAAGATCGCGCAATATTGCTTTGTACCTTAAGCACGAATCATACCATTAGAAGAATTGGGCACTTGATGGCTTTTTAAGACTTTACTAGAGTAATCTATTATACGTGGGACCTTTCTATAGAGTTTGGGGAAATAATATAGAATTGAATCATTCTAGTTCTACACGGAATTGACATTTTCCTTTTTATATCGACGTATCGTCATAGATAGGTATTATGATCAACATGAATGAAAATATATACAATAGTATATAGATAGTTATATAGATAGTTATATAGTTATATAGTTATATATATACCTAGGTAATGTACTCCAGACGAATGTCAAGATAAACTTCGCCCGCAAGGTCCCCCTCAACAAAGTCAAACGGGTCTGCCCCTCGGCAGTCGGCCATCCGCATCACACCAGAAATTAAACCTATATAAAGGATACTCTACTTGGGATTCTAGTGCGATTCAAATTATACACAACTCTACCACCATGGCAGCCATTCAAGCAAAATGGACCAAAGTCGTCGAGGCCGAGATCCTACAGCGATCATCCCAGATAGTCTCCGTCATTGACAAACAGATCTACATCTTTGGCGGGGAATTGCGTCCACGAGAACCCCGAGACAACGACATCCACCTTGTCTCACCTGGAAACCGTGAGTTTCCCGATCTACTCACAAACAATATCATACCTCGAGAGCCAGAGCCATTCTCAAAACCAATCCCACCACATACAACTAACCAATCCCACAGCCGCAACCCTATCCGCCAAACCCTCAACCGACCAATCCCCCTCACCACGAGTAGGAACGGCATCAGCAACCCTCAATGGCAAGATCTACCTATTCTCCGGACGCGGCGGTACAGCCATGGCACCGATAGAAGAAAGCGGCGCGATGTGGGAATTCGACCCCAGCGCCGACGAATGGTCCCTCCTAGCACCACAGACAAACCCGACCTCGGTCCCCGCAGCGCGCAGCTACCACTGCGCCGCCGGCGACGGCAAAGACACCGTATTCATCCACGCAGGATGTCCAGAGAGCGGCCGTCTATCGGATCTGTGGGCGTTCAGCGTATCGCAGAAGACATGGACGGAACTTGCTCCGGCGCCGGATCCACCGCGCGGTGGAACGTCTATTGCCTTTGCTGGGGACAGACTGTATCGGATGAATGGGTTTGATGGGAAGCAGGAGCAGGGTGGTAGAGTCGATGTCTATGAGCCTGGGGCTAATGTGTGGAGCTCGCACGAGTTTGTTGCGGATGGTGTCGCTGGGCCGTCGGCGCGGAGTGTGGCGGCTTTGGTTCCTGTTGTTGTTTCTGGTCGGGTTTATTTGGTTACCCTGTTTGGTGAGCGGGATCCTAGTTCCTTGGGACATCAAGGCGCGGGTAAGATGCTGGGTGATGTGTGGGTGTTTGATGTTGAGACCAAGTTGTGGACCAAGATTGAGGCTCAGGGGGATGAGAGTCCTGCTCCACGGGGTTGGTTTGATGCGGATGTGCTCGATGCTGACAGTGTTGTGGTGCACGGTGGACTGGGAGAATCAAATGATCGGCTGGGTGACCTTTGGACTCTACAGTTGTTCTAGTCTTTAAAGAAGCCCGACAGTCTTTAATGTCAACGAAATGAAATTTTTGGAAGATCCATAGACTGAAAGAAGAAAGCAAGAAGTTTATGTATCATGAACGTACAGCGAATGGAAAAATCAAAAGGAAATCATTTGTGCTATGGGGTCTTGAATCGTACAGTTGCCATATTTGCCTCGCCCATTCCGCAACAATTCATGAGAATAATTTGACAGAGAAAAAGAAAAAAAAGTCAAGTACCATACACCATACCAGGGAAAGTCCAAAGGAAATGAACCAAGAAAAAGAAAAAGAAAAAGAAAAGGCAAGTGACTGTCATCGCAAAACGAAAGCAAAGAAAAAAAAGCAGAATTGACATGCAACAGAAGACCTCCGAGAGACAAATAAAAAGAGTAGTTATTGTGACAACTGATATCATGCACAGAAGAAATGAAGGATGATCTATGCGTTAGTACTCTACTCATGTCCCAAGTATTGCTTAGAACATGAGAGAGCGGGTTTTCTGTCGACGCGCTTCGACACTACCGATCTCGGGTTGAGAGTGGGTGTGCTTGTGTCGAGGACGCGGGGATTGAGGCGCCGGCGCCCCAGATCCTGCAGAAGATGGAGGTCCCATCATGGCACTGTTTCGGCTCCGGGCAGGAGATTGGTGTGGGGCAGGTGTGGGAATCCCACTGGTCGGACGACGAGGAGCAGTCTCATTGCTGGTTCTCATGCTACGCTCGCGCTTGAGTACAAGATCAGCCCAGGGCTTGAGTGCACCATTGCCAGAGCTAGCGCCCTTCCCAACGGCTTCAGACATGACTCGAAGCCAGCCCTCCTTATCTGCGGGACTATCCGCATAGAAGTCAATCACTTCACCATTACCAAAGCGGATGCGGAATCCCTCCTCAACAAACATGTAGCCATCTTCTTCCTCGGCAAATGCAGATTTGCGGCGGGAACCGCCCTTTGTGCTGGTCTCCTTCTGAAGTAGAGAGGATCTGTCGTCAATGAGCTTAGAGGCCTTGGCTAGGTTGATTGTAGCGCGAGGTTGGCGCGTTGTTTCGTGGAAGGCCGTTAACTTGGATCCCTGGAGCTTGAAGAAGCGACGGCGCCAGTACTGTTGTGATTGATTAGTTTGAAATCGGGGCAATGAAAGACTTCATAAGGACTTACTGGACAGTCTCCACCCTGTTGGGAAAGGAACCCTTCCCAGGAGCGAGATGCAACACTTTCTGCATCACGCATTTCGCGAATGCAGGCATTCATGCTCTTCGGCATGTCTTCGTCCTTGCTACCCTTGGGCTTAGGCACGAAGAGCAGCTGCACCTCCAATTTTCCAATCTTGTATGGTGGTCGGCGCTGTGTATTGATGCTAGTTGCACTCTTCTTGCTCTTGATGCTGCTCATTTGTTCCTCAACGGCCCATTCATTGAAGCAAGCAACATCAACAATGTGGGGACGACCAAAGGCCTGCTCCTCGTGGTCACTCAAGGCTACATATGCGCGGCCAAAGCTACCATCACGCGCAACCAAGTTTCGAAGCCGTTCGTATACAGGAGCATTGACGTCCTTGGTCTTCTGTTGCTGCGACTGCATTTGCTGCTTAATGTCAAGTTCCTTGCGGCGGCGTGGGGATGCAAACACACGGCTGAGGGCCGAGGCCTTTTGGCGTGATGGTGATGCTGCGGGCTCTTGGGTTTGGAACTTGCTCTCGTCAATCTTCATCTGCAAGGTCAACTGGAATTCAAGGTCATTCTGGACAATGAGCTCAAACTCCTGTCCAATGGGAGCAGACTTGCCCATCTCCAGCCAGGAGGTGGTAACACAGTGCAGTCCGTTATCCAAAGTCAGTGCAAAGTAGGACCGTTCACCTAGAATTCGATTAGTAACAGTGAATTCAATTCGGTCTTATAACGGGGTCTTACCGCGTGGGAGAGGAAGGTCGCAATACTTAAGGCCTACAACCTTCACAAACAAACGCCCTCGCTCTTCTCCATCTTCGAAGGATTCGGAGATAGCGGGCTCATTCTCTTCAACAGTCGAGGGGGCTTCCTGGACATTGCTGGGCTGTCCAGGGAGAGGTGGGACTCCACCCGCACCCGGGACAGGCTTTTTCTTCGGAACACCGTTGCCAGGCTTGATACTTGGGCGTCGCGGAGAGCCGTTCCAAGGGACAGTGGTCCAAGTCTGTTGGCTAGGCTTGCGTGGAGAAGAGCCAGCAGAACGTGTACCGCGCGGGTCCTGGGCAGTGCGCTCGGGAGAAGGCAGAGCCTCTTCTTCTTCGTTACGGCTGCTGGCAATGATCACTTTGGTGTTCTGTCTCATGAGATATCCTCTCTGTTTGGGGGTAGGGGAGTCAGCGGGATGTGCATTATTTCCTGGGGTCGCGGGATCGTTGGGTGCTATTGCCTGGGTCGGCGGTACAGAACCGGGGCTTTGGGAAAGGGCAAGGTGAAACGCAACCTTTTGGGATTCAATGACACGATCAAACTCCTTGTTGAGTCCAAAGCCGAGGCTTTCTTCCTGAATACTAAAGGGAATGTCGAGTTTCAAACAACTGCTTTGTCGCTGAGCAAGATCCGTGGGCAGGCCCAACTTCGGTGGCGAGTCACTCTGCTTGTGTTCACGGTCCGAAGAGTTCGAGTCATTGGAGATCTGCTTGGTCAATGAAGGGACGGGAGGAGCGTGTTGACCACTGATCTGACGGCGGGTAGCGGCCATGGACTGCATATCCGCAGGGGTCAGTGAGGGTCGTGTCTTGAGACCAGCACCAGGGGCTCGAATGGTTGCGACGGGCTCAGGAACAGACTCGTCGGATGAGCTCTCATCATGCTCTAGCTCCGGCTCCTCTTCCTCCTCTTCCTCCTCTACTTCTCCATCTTCTTCTTTATTGTCGTCTTCATCATGGTCGTCCTCGATGGGATGGCGAATGACAGAGTCTGGAGTAGAGGGTTCGGAAGCTTGGTCTTGCGACATCTCAGGGGTGAGAGGCCGTGCGAGAGACTGACGGATAGACGCCATATCGAACGACTGGTCTTGAGGGGCATTCGACCCTTTGCATGTCTGAGCATTTTCGTTTAGCGGTGCAGACTTTTGGGCATCGGCCTGGGTTTCAGCATTAGGGGTAGTCTCTCCAGACCCCTCTTTGTGACTGTCATATCCAGTGTGTTTGCGCTCGGCGGCTTCGGCAGCAGAGCGTAGCGAGTAATTGCTGTCCTCGTCATATTTGGCCCGTTGGTCACGGGACGACAGGCTGTTGTCTGACCTGTTCTGATAATAATCCGTGATAGAGTACAGGTCTTCATCGTTCTCTTCCTGTTTAATGATTACACTGGAGCTGTCATCATCATCGGTTTCCAAGGATGGAATGGGAACATCAGGGTCATAATGGTCGTAACGGTTGGGGCTGGAAGCAATTTGAGAAGAGTCGTCGAAGCTGTCATCCTCGTAGCTCTCACCCTTGCGAATACCTCGCAAGATTGAGTCGCGAGAAATGCGAGGCGGAGAAAAGAAGTTCCCCTTGGCCTCATCATCTTTGTGGGTATCGTCTTCTGGTGTAAGGCTTTCATCTGCTCTAGGAAGCTCCAACGGTTCCTCGGTAATATTGGCGTGGTCATCATATTTCTCATAATCATCATCTCTTTCCTGGAGCATCATGAGACGGAGTCTCTCCTCTATGGACCCAGCGCCGGGAATATCAGACTTGGTATATGAAGCAGGAGCCGGAGGTGCAGGAAGCACACGCTGGCCCGCGGTACCGAGCTCAAAGGCAGCAGCGAGCTTACCAGCCGAGGATGGACGCGCACCAGACGTGCGGTTGACCGATGGCAAGGGCGGGAGGGGACGTCGCTCGCCATTGGAGTCCAGCGATTCGACGCGTGTGTGCTGAGAAGACCCTCCTTCACGTGAGATAGGTCGGTCCTCGGTGCTGTCTTCTTCAACGTCTTCGACGAAGGGATCGCCATCACTGTTTGTGCTTGGGCTCATAAAGCGCCAGTCTTCGGGCAACACAACAGGGGTCTTCTCGATATCTTCCAGCGAGGCGTCAAAGCTATCATCACGCTCTATGGATGACTCGGCCTCAAAACTAAGATCCGCCTCTTCCTCGGACTCGTAGCTGTTCTCTCGTGACTCAGATGCGACTGAGGAAAGATCCGGTGTTGTCATTTCATATTCATTGACTTGAGGAGGGGCGTGGTCAAATGTGACACTCTTTGCATGTCGATGCCCAGCACTGCCATACTCGGACCAAATATCATTCTGAGGGTCAAATCCCTTGCCGTACCGGCTACCTTTAGATAGCGAGGACTTGCTTGGCGATGCTTGATCTTTGCTCGGGGATGACGGGCGAGAAATCTGAGTGGTATCTTCGTCGAATTCCGACTTCACAACATTCATTTGGCTGTCCCGTTGTGGAGACCTCTCTGAGGCCAAAGGTCTGTGAGGGAAGACTACCGAAGCCGGGTCATACTCTTGACCACCTTCGAGGAACATGCTGTGATTTTTGACCTTCGACACGCGTTTCAAATTCTCGAGTGACGGTCGCTTCGTGGGGAAATAACACCCCTCTGGATCATAAGGTGCTTTATTCTCGGCTCCCTTGGGGAACGGCGACGGGGAGTCGCGACCTTTCCAAAAGAGGCGTGGGGAGTTATTGTTATGCAGAGACGAGACATCGTATGCAGGCGATTCGCCATGCGGCATCTGCTAGTCTTGTTAGCATATTTCATCACCAACCTGTCGTGTTGACAGTACCTTAGTGACTTGGTTCCAGCTAGGCGAATTGCGCCTCTGGGCCATGGGGCTCACTTCGGAGAGTGGCCGCTGGCCAGGTCCGTTACCCATATTGACGTTGATTTTGCTAGTAACTCAGTACACAAAGTGTGCAATCGTAATAGAAGGCCAAGACAGGATGTCTATGATGTGTCAGTATTGTTCGTCAAGTCCTGATCGGCGAGTGGGTTCAGCAAAATCGCCCAGGAATCAGGGACCATACCTTTCTTAATAACGAGGAGTCGCGTGGGAAATAGTTGGCAGTGAGCCCTGAAGCATTCGCTGCAAAGGCGTAAAAGTCGTGTCGATCGTGGCAGGAATGCTGCAGCAAAGGGCGAAGGCACCAAAACAAACCCGAGTTGGGTGTCTGAGTGATAAACCAAGGCCAAAAAAAAAGGGAGAAGGGATAACGAAGGGATACGAACGCCAACTCTCAAGAAAAGCTAGCAGGGAAGAGCAATAGAGACAAAGAAAGAGGTTGTGAAGAAGAGTAGTAGAAACAACGAAACTTGATATGTCTCTCCCATGGATTCAAGTGGATTGTTACCCCAAGCAAGAGTCTTGTTGTTGCGGGAGTTGTCATGGCAACGGCTGGCTTCGAGTGTTTCAGCATCCCGTGACATTGCGTCAGTTGGCTAAGATCGACGCTAGTCTATAGGTGGAATAGCTTCGTGGATCACTTTCGGTATTAACATGCACTAAATATAGCAGTACTGCTTATGTAGGTTGTGAAAGCTCGAATCTTGCTATCTGAGATTTTTACAGAGTCCAATTCTCATTTCAAGTCTACTCCAGACAAACACTGGGTGCAGCTACGTATGATGGGTGGTCTTTTTTCCCTACCTCGCATCAACCAGACCATTGTGGCTTCAGTATCTCTAGTAGCCCTGCTCAAGTCGGATATATGAGCTCACCCAGACGCTGTATATATTAGAGTCCTAGAGGCAACAGGTTGACAGAAAGAGGAGATGAGGCGTCAGGTGGTCTAGTGGAAAATAAAAAGGGATCTCGTGGAGGGATCGACTCTGACCAGTATCAATTTCCTATGAGGAAATAGGTCCTATATATAAGAAGTACAGGCCTCCCACCTGCCAATCCGCCTCAATTAGCTTAGTAGCTGGGGAGTCCGAAATCTACCGACAGAAGCTGAGTATGCACCCTTGTCCCAACATACCACATATGGAGAATTATGATAAAGTACCTTTCATATGTACCTAGATAGCCTTAACTCTTGAAACAAGTATTCCCAAAGGTTCCAAAGGACAATATGACCACCGATTTTGTTGTGTTACCGCCTGAGGCAGCCAATACTACCTGAGTCAGCAGTAAAGTCACCTGATCATGTGCCAAAAGTTTATGATCTGCGCTAGTCCGAGAAAGGAATGGCGTCTATAATCACGGAAAAAAACATCTGAACCAGTTCTGGCCTCTTCTCTTCGATTACTTCGTGTTTCACACTTCGCGCATCTTATCGATTTAATTAGGTAGAATGCCTCTACCAATTCGCTCTTCGATATGTTTTCTATGTCAAACTAAGGCGACCCTGATCGCCCCATCGATTCTTCCGACGTCATGGCAGACCACACGTGGCATGGCCACCGTTCGATTGCGCCGCAAGGCTGCTCGAATGGCGCTGTCGCCTACTGTTTCCAAGCCATCTCTTCCATCTCCTAACAAGCCACGACGGGAACGGGCCGGTCCCTTTGCCTCGATGAACCAGACTCAGGCACGGATTCGAGACACACCACGCACAAGATCACAGGCGGCCCTCAAGCGTTCGGGGGAGGAGGGCAAGACGGAGAAGAAGGAAAGCCCATTGTACAAAGCGTTGAAGATGCAGACAACTTTGACACCTGTGCCTTATGGTCGACGTTCCGCTATCAAAGCTCGACTTGCCGACATTACCAGCTTCGACCACTTCCCTCTCCTTCCCGCAGTTCGACAGTCAATCTTCGCTCAGGCTCTGGCTGGACTCACTGATGTTACCCCCACGCCAATTCAAAGACTCGCGATCCCCGAACTGTTGCTGGATGAATCCAAGAAGAAGAAGAAAGTGAACAAGGCGAACGAAGATGAAGAAGAATACAATTTTGACCAGTACCTTCTGGCAGCGGAGACGGGTTCGGGAAAGACCCTCGCATACTTGCTTCCAATCGTCGATGCTATCAAGCGTGCTGAAGTCATTGATATGCAGGAGGAGAAAGCTCTTGAAGAACAAAAGGCACAAGAGCGAGAGGAGAGAATGAAGAACAAGGCATTCGATCTGGAGCCTGAGGAGCCGCCATTGACAAACGCCGCTCGTCCGCGGGCCATAATTCTCGTTCCTACTTCCGAATTAGTATCTCAGGTTGGATCCCAGCTCAAGGAGTTGGCCCACACCGTCAAGTACCGCTCGGGCGAAATCTCATCAACTTTCACTCCCCGCCGGATCAAGAACACTCTCTTCCACCCCGCCGGCATCGATATTCTAGTTTCAACTCCTCACCTTTTGGGCTCTGTTGCGAGGACGAACCCCAATATCCTCAGCCGAGTCACTCATCTTGTACTTGACGAGGCCGATTCTCTAATGGACCGATCATTCATCCCAACAACGTCCGAAATCATTGCCAAGGTTGCTCCGTCACTCAAGAAATTGATCCTCTGCTCAGCCACCATCCCCCGCAGTCTCGACAACCAGCTGCGTAAGCGCTTCCCTGATATGCAGCGCCTAACTACTCCGAACCTGCACGCCATTCCCCGTCGCGTGCAGCTAGGTGTCGTGGACATTGAGAAGGAGCCATACCGCGGAAACAGAAACCTTGCCTGTGCTGATGTCATCTGGTCAATCGGCAAGGCCGGAGATAGACACGAGCACACCGAGACATGGGGACCGCTCAATGCGTACATGGAGCCGAAGGTCAAGAAGATCATCGTGTTCGTCAACGAACGTGAGGAAGCCGACGAGGTCGCGCGTTTCCTGCAATCCAAGGGCATCGATGCTGTCTCTCTATCCCGTGACACCGATTCCCGCAAGCAACAAGAGATCCTCTCGCAGTTCACAGAGGTTAAGCTGCCACCGACTGCGGAGGAGATCATGGTCAATAAGAAGAACAACCGTGCCGCCGGCAGCATTCCCTTTGAGCTCCCCGAGCGCCAAGAGCCTATTCGCCGCCTTCCCGACACCAAGGTTCTTGTCACTACGGATATCGCCTCCCGTGGTATTGATACCCTGGCAGTGAAGACAGTGGTTCTCTATCACGTGCCGCACACTACCATCGACTTCATCCACAGACTGGGTCGTCTCGGTCGTATGGGCAAGCGTGGTCGTGGTGTTGTCTTGGTGGGCAAGAAGGACCGTAAGGACGTCGTCCGTGAGGTTCGCGAGGGCATGTTCCGTGGCCAGGCTCTGATCTAGATTCAGATCTGCATCTGCATTTGGATCCACGCATACCTGCATTTAACATTGTATAAATCCTGTAACATGTAACATACATGGCGTTGGTTTGAGGTTTTGATTTTTTGGGAACTGGAAAGCGACTATACATACCCATTATCGCTGCGATAGTCATTGGATCTTTGGAAGTAACTATGTACAATATGCAATCATATAACGAACCTAATTCTCCTCTTGTATAGCGATGTCTGAGTCCAATTGCATAGAACGACCGCAAATGAATATTTTCTCAAACTTCTCACACTGGTATCTGCCTCCCCAGCCTTCGCCAGAAGTCACACCTCTTCTTCAACTGGACCAGCTTCACATTCTCGAGCCCATCGTCCACAACGACGAACTCCTCGCCCGTACCTAGTTCTGGTACACCTGGCTGCGAAGCATTCGTCACCTTGTGTGCATTCGGATCTCCCGTCTGGAAGAAACTTGCGAAGGCACCGGCGTAGCCTTCATAGACGACAGGGTTAGTCTCTTGAACGGCGTTGATTCTGTTCCACTAGTATCATTCAAGTCAGTCCATGCCACTGAAACCAGGAAACCCTCCAGAAGGAGGAGCAACAATAAAAGGGAAGAACAAACATAAATAGTATCACTCGCATGCTTCGCCGGGGAAATCGTATACTCCCCGAGATACCCTTTCTCCGTCGCAGCCGACGCAATCCAATAAGCCGGACAAGCAAGCACAACGTCCCGATAAACCAAGCCAGCCCGGACATAAGAAGTATTATAGCTGTCGATCGTCTCTGTGCTCTCCTCAGCGGGATAAAGAGTTTCCACCTCACCAACCTGCTTGGCCGGCAGTCCAGGCACGAAACCGGAAAGCCACTGGTGGAAGCTCGCAGCCGAGGAATTAAACCCATTTACCAAAACGGGGCTGTCAAGGCCTGACGGAACGAAGTTTTCGCCCTCATGGTTATTATACATTCCCCACACAAACTCAGTGTTCAGGGAGCGCCTGTTCACAGTGTCTGTGAGTGTCTCGAAGAGGAAGCTTCCGTCTATCACAGGCGCCCAGGTGTAAGAGCTCGTTGTCCAGGTGTTGCTTGCTCCGATGATCAGGCTTGCATCACGGATTTTCTGGACGTCCACGGATTTGAGACAGGCGAGTGTCTTATCAGCGTGGCGGCTGGTACAGCCTGTTAGGTTCGCCAGCTGAGAGTAGATTTCTTCTGCTTCGGGTGCGTTGTATTTATACGTCTTTGGCCAAAAGGGCGAGCTGGCAAGGGCTTTGGAGAAAAGTTTCGGTTGGCCATTGCGGCCATTTGCGAGGACTTGCGCGACTACTGAGCCGGCACCGGCTGACTGGCCCCATATTGTTACGTTGTGAGGGTTGCCGCCGAAATGGTGGATGTGTCTCTGGACCCATTTCAAGACATATTGCTGGTCTAATAGCCCCGGGTTTAGATCTGAGGTGGGTGAGTCTTTGATTGCCTTTCCTGGTAGGAAACCGAAGGCATTGACACGGTAGTTGGAGTAGATAACGATGTAGTCGTTAATATTGCTGACATTGAGGACCGGGAATGATGATGGCGGCATGGAGAATGCTGCGCTGCCTTGAATGAACGCTCCGCCGTAGAATACGACTAATACTGGTCTGCTAATATCCTTGGCTAAATCCCACGGCCGTGAGTATAGACCCAGGTAGAGACAGTCTTCGGTGCCGTTGACTGTGCGCTGGGGGCACATGTCGAAGTCCTGGTTCGTGTCATAGAGGTCTTCCGTGATCTTTAGTGGTGGCTGAGGGGCACGAAAGCGGTTCTCCCCTGTTGGTGGTGCAGCAAATGGGATTTTGCGGAAATATGAGAGGTTGTAGGTACTGTCATATTGGCCTTGGAAGGATCCGTAGTCGAGGGAAACTAGAGGGTTGTCCCATGCGGTGCTAGCTCTGACCCCGAAACCGAGGAGAAGGGTGGCAATGAGATTTGAGAACCTCATCTTCGGGTTTCTGCTGTTTTCGCTTTAGAGTTATTGTTCAACTCATGTACTGTATTCAGCCCGGCAGGCCCCTGGCAGACCATATATAGCCTTTCTGCGCGCAACGAGAAACCATCACCCCATTTGACGAGAGAAATCGCATTCGGTAAAGGAAAACCCGAGCTTCTCTGTTGGGCTCCCAAGCAATTTGGCCGTTGCCAAGCAGACACTCTTGGTTTTGGCTACGAGAGCAGCTCATTGGTGCAGTTATTGTTGATGTCCGGGGAAAAATGCGGGGAGTTGTGCAGAGGATGTCGATTCGGATTCGATCACCCCGATAGATCGTTGATCATATAGTGAGAACCATAGTTAGCTGGTAAATCACCAGGACATCGATTTATATTTATATTCAACATGTTCACAATTAGTGTGTCAGAAAGTAGCCACCAAGGGAGTCCCCATGGGAACAAAGTCCAAGTAAACACTGTCCCCTCCAGATTCCAGCCCTGAAAATGCATCTCTGCAAGAAATCAAAACTCCAGAACCGATTTCCATGCCACATAATGCCAGTTAAACAAGTATTATCACAAATGTCCAGTCTCCTAAACCAAAACTCCGTCCTCACCCGTCTTGTCTCATAGATCAAACATGGCTCCAAGGCTGTACTGTTTACATAGTCATACGAAGTTCTCTAGTGCGACGCCGAGTTGCCCGAGCATCACGGCGAGACTCAGTTACATCACTGGTCTCCGTTTCTGGGGTGTTTGTGTCAGAGAGCTCGGGGGTGGGGGTGATCCCAAAACTAACGCCGCGGTCTCGGCGGCAGATACGTGATTGTGCGTCGGGGGACAAAAACCGATGGATGGTGCGGTGATCCATTACTCGTTCTTCGCCATCCGGGCCTTTGTCCGTTGATGGCCACTGAAACCCGTACAGCTTGGAATGGCGTTCGCAGCGTGGACATTCACGCCGCGTGAGGTATGAGTTTGACTGGAGGAACCATACGTCACAGGTCTGACACTCCACCCAGCGATCATACTTCTGGGCAAGCAATCGTGGTGTCTTCGTATAGTCCCCAGGTACTCGGGCAACTTGTGACTCGGTCTCGACGGAGTCTACAATGAATCGCCGCTTGGTGCGAGGCTTTCGCTTTTTGGGCTTATCCACAACGGTATCGTCGTCTAGTTTGGTGGAATTTGATAAGTCTGACAATCCTTCTTCGGGGTCAATGTCCATGGGGTGGGTGGTGATGGGCTGACCTTCATGGGAGGCATCGGGATGATCTTTACCGTCGAGTGCTTTCGTCTCAGACGATTCCAACGTAGTATCTTCCGTCTTGATCTGGGTTTCAATGTCATCCTCAGTTGTGGGTGTGGTTGACGTCGACGACCGGTGGGATTGATCGGCGGTGGAGTTTAGAGATTCGCAGTCCGTGGGGATAGTAGAATTAGTGCCATTTGTCCCATTTAGATCGTCTTGGGGAACTCGTGGTTGCCCTGCCCCTGTGGCAACTGGAAGTGGGGGCTGTGATTCAGCTGGCGATGCCACTGTGGTTCGCTCTGTGATATCTTTCTTCAGCTCAGACACCTGGGGTGCAGTTTCCGCCAGAAGAGCAGTGGGAATCAGTACAGTGTCCTGGATAGGGGTGCTGTCCGATCCGCGCGTTGGAGCTGATGCTGATTCCCCAGTAATTTCAGAAACTGAGATCTCTTCTCGCAACTTGGAGACTTGTCGTTGGAACTTTGCACGTTTGCGCGGAGTGGAACAAGTCAAGGTAGAGGAGCTGTCGGATTCCTCCACATCCGAGCTGCGTCTACGTTTCCTGCCCACGTTGCTATCTTCAGCCGGTGTATCTTCAGTCGGTGTAGCTTCAGACGCGGGACTGGACTCTCTGCTGTTCGTCTCTGTGTCAACATGCGACGACCAGCCATTCCGTACAGCAATCTCGCAAGTATGGCATAAACACTCGCAGTTGTCAATGCCAAAGTAATCCTCTCCGTAGGAGACAGTGATCTCTTCTCCCTCGTGAATATCACGCATGGCTAGGACAGACATGCCCTCGTTGCCCCTAGTTGTCAAGCTGCCATTGGCATCGCAGTCATGATTGGCAAATCGAGCAGGACCCAGGAAAAACGATGGGGCTTTGCGACGACTTGACATCACGATGCTAAAGTCTTTGCGGGTCAAGCCGAGATCCAACTCTTCTTCATGGGTCATAGACACAAGCGTTCCACTCAAGTGTTTGATCTCCTCGCCCTTTTTTATAAACCTGCGAGCACAGATCGCAGCCTCATGTTGCGTGATGATGTATCGATTGGTCGTGGTGACCTCAAACGGACAGTCTGGAAGATACATCTGAATGTACTTGCGGAGGTGTCGGCGGAACCACTCCTTCTCTCGAGGGCTCCGGAGGTATGTCATGTATTTCTTTAAGCCTGGTATATCAAGCAGCTTGCGTTCGGCCTTTGGGATATCCTTGTCCACAATAACATCGTGGAGGAGAATGTGCCCAATATCGTCATCGTGGATTCCGCGGGCAGGGCTGTACTTGGTGCGGTTCTTACGGGTTGTGGTCCAAAAATAAGCCTGTGACCAGCAATTGTCAGTGGACAGATCTCTATATTGATTTGCAGGCAAGAAACGTACGTGATCGACTAGCGCATCGGTTGCGACATCGTCATAGCTGGCCAGTTTAGCCAGGGTCAAGCGCTCGCGACGTTCGGCGGCGGGCGAGCTCTTTCGCGCTCTCTTTGGAGGCATGATGGACGTAACAAGAAGCTGAAGATCGCTAGAGATCGAAGCGGAAGAGAAGAGGTGGCCTCATAGAATGCAGAGCGGATGCAAAGGGATTTGGGGGAACTGTGGAGGGCGGAGGTCCGAGGGACTGGGGTCGAAAAATGATTCGAAGCGCAAGACAAGAATTAAAATGAGTGACCGGCAACCAACACAAGGAACATTGTCAAGTAATTGTCACCATTGAGGCTGTTCCAAGGAGAAGCGCCTCCTGCGCAGATGTTTTTAGGGGCGGAACGGACACTCGGGAGTGCCAGCTGAGACCTTGCCGTCCTCTACTTTTACTCTTCCGCCTTTTCCCTTTAACGTGTTGGTTTCGCTCTACTAATAATTGTTCGATATGAGGTGATTGAATTATTGTTAGTATCCCACTTTTGATCCCGTATAGGTTTGTTTTGACCATTTTACGCGCCCAGCTCGCATACAACAATATTCACCGTGCGTCAAGCCATCCAATCCTCCTCCTATGTCGTATCACCGCAATTACATCCAATCAAAATAATCTTTCAGATCAAGTGACTTCTTTTTGTCTGTCTTCTGCTAAATTATATTGTACATCATCCCTCAATAGGTATTTGCTGTGGAATCCGCAGCCCAATGAACTACTGGAGAATCTGATGGATCCAAGTATGAACATCGGATGCTCGCCTTCGTGGGCTTTCCGAGCTTAATCTTGTTCTGCTGTATATACCTTGAGAGCTGAGAGCATTGACAAGCCAGTATATGTTAGAAAGTGTGAAGTAAGAAAAAAAAGGGCTATATATATATAAATTCAGGATCTTGCTGAACTATATATCTAGTTGGTACCGCGTGGATCGAGTCAGCAAAAGCCCATATAGGAATGCCACCTAGCTACTGATGTACCCGTAAAGGATAGACATCCCTCTGCACCTGCTAGGAAAATATAATTGAGAATAATAAACACACAGAACATATCAGGATATCTTATGAACAAACGGCGCTTCTCATGCTTGCATTAGAACGTACCATGGCTGGTACGATTGATTGGAGAATTAAAAGGCAGCTTTCTATAATCACAGAACTAGACCAATCTATTACTTGCAATAATTGAATAATAACACAAAATCCATTCCCAAAAATGCAATTTGAAGTCCTACTAGACATTGTATAGAACGCATATAGGCCCGGATAAACCTACTCTCCGGGGAAACCTCCCTCCGGCCGCAAGAACAAATTGCGGACAAGCATTATCTCCAGATCAAGTACCAGAACACAATGATTCAATTAAAGGTGCGTAGGTGATGCCCGTTACTGTCTCAGAAAATACTGACCCTCTTCCGCCAGACGCTATTAAGTTGCATCGACAACTCTGGCGCCTCGATCGTCGAGTGCGTGAACGTCCTGAAGAAGAAGCGGCCCGCGACAATCGGTCAGTCTCCACGATGCCCGAACCCAGCATACAGCACAGCAACAAGGAATTGAGAATTCAAACTAACATCGTGATTGGGTATCTAGGTGACCGGATAGTAGTCGTCGTCCAGAAGCAGCGATCTGCAGGCTCCGAAGCCACCACCGCCGCTGCGCTCGCCAATAAGGTCCGCCGTGGTGATATTCGTCATGCCGTTGTTGTTCGCGTGAAGAAGGAGTTGCAGCGACCTGATGGGTCCCTTGTCCGGTTTGGTGATAATGCCTGTGTTTTGGTCAACAAGTCCGGAGATCCCATCGGCACGAGAATGAACGGTAAGTGCTCCGGGGAGTCTGAGATTACCGCTGTCCCCACGTTTTTATACTGATATCTCTACAGGTGTGGTGGGACAAGAGCTACGGAACAAGAAGTGGTCCAAGATCTTGTCATTGGCGCCGATCCATGTTTAATTATTTCAAAGTTTCTACCTCGTTGGAAAGCGCTCTTTGTTTCTTTGATTGGGTTTCAAATCCATATGTATTCTTAGTTGATAGCATCAGTTTCACCCCCCGTTCCGAAATCTCCACGCATCTTCCCCCGTTCCTGCTCCGAAATATTCGCCAAACTCCGATGATGTCGCAAAAAAAAACAAAAAACAATAATTCAAGGGTATCAGAAATTGGAGACCGCATTGCAGAAAGGCAGAGATCACACGTAGACTTGGCCACACGCGCAACAGACGTAGTAGAGTTTCTGAGTAATAGAAGAAAGTGTCAGCGCATGATCTGGACTAAAGGGTCAGGGATCCATCAAAGGATCAGTTCTCACCATGCCGGTTTCGGCAGATCGTTGTTGTGATTGGAAAAAGACCGCTTCGGTTTCGCCGCAGCTTGGACAGAGCTTGTTGGCCCGTGGGAGCTGCAAATCACAGGGGGTTAGCCTATGAATGCTCAAGAAGTTATAGAGCTGGGGTAGACGCCCGGGGCTCAACTTCAGAGGACTCCAGGCTGTCACCCACAGGCGGCGCAACCTCGGAGAGATCCTCGTCCGGGGCAGGGTCGCAAATAGAACAAGTGACAATATCACCGCATAGAGTACAAAAACCAGGAGCACAAACCGTGGGGTCAGAGGTCACATCCTGGGTGACACCGGCAGTATCACCGACTTGGCTATGGAGATGGTTTTGGTAAACACAGTGAGAGGACGCAGGCTCGCCAACATGGCAAGTACGGCAGGTGAACATCAACTGGTTGTTGACACGGTCCTCCTTCGGGTAGAGCAGGTTGGAGCTATTGAAAAGTAAGCGAGCTGTCTTCGGGCGGTATGTGTCGCAGCATCAATCAATTTAAGCCGGGGCACTTGGAAAGAGACTTACCATTCACGGCAGAACTTAAAGTGAATTTGATCCGATGGCTTGGTGTCGCCACCAGCGGTGGAAGAAGGGCTGGCGGACATGCTGCGAAGGTAGGTAAATGCGCGGTATTGAGATACTAAGCGCAAAGTAATCTCCGAAAAAACGTGGGTACGGAGACAGTGGCTTGAAGATGGGAGAAATAACCATTTAGTTACCTCCATATTGATGGCCGGAGATCGAAGAAACCAAGGCACGTGATCACGAGAAAAAGTCACGTGGTATATATCGTCGGCCCGGGAAATTGGCCGGAGGAGAGCTAAAGCTTGGACAGTGTTTGTATGGTTTGCAGTTCACCCCGCAGTTTCCCGTTCACCATACAACGCTTGCTACTGAGATCAATCTATCGTTTACCTTGGAAACTTCCGTTGGAGTGTTATTGATCTGTACATTATTATTTACACAGAAATTCTCAAAATCTTTAGATCTGATTTTGGAAAAATGGTGGGATCAAATCATCTTTTCAGAAAGTTTGCATAGCTGACTCTTCCAAGGCCGACACAGGTCTTCCCGCCGGTTGGGAAGTTCGCCATTCCAACTCTAAGAATCTCCCATACTATTTCAACCCTTCTACAAAAGAGTCTCGCTGGGAGCCACCTGCGGAAACCGATACCGATAAGCTGAAAGTATACATGGCGCAAAACCACACCCCGGCTGCTCGCCCCGATCCCTCTGGAGAGGGCGAGGGCAAGATCCGCTGCAGTCACTTGCTCGTCAAACATCGCGATAGTCGCCGTCCCAGCAGCTGGAGGGAGGCTGATATTACTCGCACGAAGGAGGAGGCGATTGAGATTCTTAAGGGTCATGAGCAGCGCATTCAATCTGGAGAGACCACCCTTGGCGACCTGGCAGTCGCTGAGTCCGACTGCAGTAGTGCCCGGAAGAAGGGCGATTTGTGAGTTTTTCCAAGTAACTCACGTGCTAGATGTCTCGCTAACTCTTGGAAGGGGCTTCTTTGGCCACGGCGAGATGCAGAAGGAGTTTGAAGATGCCGCTTTTGGCTTACAGCCTGGCCAAGTCAGCAGCGTTATTGAGACAGCATCCGGAGTTCACCTCATTGAACGGTAGGTTTAATTCTGGAAGTGAAGTGAAAAATGGCTAATCTCGGATCTCGCTCTCTAGTGTCCAATAATCGCATGCTCCTATTCCTTGGCTCAGTTCAGCTGCAAAAAATTTTGACCGCAATGCTTTGCAAACCCTGGTCTCAGGTCTTGGAATAATCTTCAAAAGAAATAAGCTACAATGAATGAAATGCCATCTTTGTTCTCTTCTGGTTGAATGTCTTGTGTCTTGTCTCGGGCAGGACCAATCGAGTAGCGGAATCCGCGACAGCCTTTCGCCCGCCATAGAAAGATGCCAATATATATCTTTTGAAGACGAAGTCTCGGAATACCTTTTGTGAAAGAAGGGTTGAATATATCACAGGAAGTGAAGTTTGTTGTCTCTTTAGATTCAAGAGAATGGACTTCGAGGATATGCCTGATATCATAGTTAACCCCCAACTCTAAAATAGACTCTCGCCCCAGGCTAACAATAACGCATTTAAGCTTAGTAGGTAGTTTAATCGCCGGAAGGTTCCATTGGAAAGGTAAACTGAGAACTAAAATAAGCCGCAAGATTACAGGTCGAGGTCAAAATAAGGATGTCGAAGGGCATCGAGCGCACGCAGAACACTACTACAACAGACGAGACACGCCCCCAGACCCTCTGCTTTTCTTGTACTATCTTTCCTCTCACTTTCCCTTTCCCACCTCTCTCTACCACTTCCTTCCTCACACTCTCTTTCCATACACCCACCAACTATGAGCAGTGTCACCCTTAATCTCCGTCACAAGAGGTCCATGATGCGCCTTCTTAATCAAGGCCGCTCGATTCTCGACTACAACTTCGATAAAAGCGCCTTCGTCATCCCCCAGTGGATCTTAGCGCCCCCCGAGGTGCGCGATGCCATGAACACCCTCCAGTACAGAGCCATGGTAGCTGTCTACGGCATGAAGAACCTCATGATCGTCCGCGACCACCGCTACTTCGAGCTATGCCCAAAAAGCGCGGGCTCCATTGTCTACCAGCTCCACCAATCCTCCATGCGCCGTCTTCTCGAATGGAAAGAGGATTGGAACTTCGCCGACCCGACCCTTACAGGCGCCGCCAAAATCCCCCGTGACGCCCTGCACTTCTGCGTCGACTCAATGGCCTACGGGAAATTTACCTGTGACTACACCAACAAGATTGACGGCTTCATGTCTGGTCCTTTCCAGAACTGGCGCCAGCTTCGCATGGAGATCGGGCACTTGGCTTTTCGTCTCATGAGCCATCACCCGCACGAGTACAACGAGTGGCGTGCCTGGTGGGAGGGCAAGTTTGCTGATGACATGTGGAAATGGGAGGTTTGCCTTGAGGGCCTGATTCTGCCTACCTGGGAGGAGATCATCGACGATGTTTACCTCATGATCAATGATCGAGTTGAGGACGCCCAAGAACTGGCCAACACGTTCTACATCAGCATCCCGGCAGTGGCTTCGAAGACTTAGCTCTCAGCGTCTGGGCTTTGTTTCTCTGCAATTACGATTCAATGGATATGACAACAATTACAACGAACATTTGACTTGGGATTTTGATATGATTTCGGCGCTAGTACAGAGCGGGCTGGTGGGAACAAGGACACTGGAGATGCCTAGGAGTTTTTCTTTTGATTTTGATTTTGATGTCTTCCCTTCTGAAATGGAAAAATTGCAAAACATGTAATCTACAATGGGTTGTAACAGTCAAGGGTGAATACACTTCTAGCTAAATAAATAGCGATTTGACCCAAATGAACTATGGCGAACTTGGTCCACAACACACTTGCTTCCTGGCATTCTACCACTTGAGACCACTATGAGAAGCTATTCAGACAATAAGTACCTAGTTACCTAATTATCTTATATCTAATTACCCAATGAAAGAAAAGTAAAGCATTGATTTGCCTGTCAATGGTCACGTGTGTGCTCGAGCCCTATCAGTAGGAGAATAAAGAGAGCTAGCTAGTTATGTATGTACCTTGTCATTGTTTATTTTCGGCAAGAAGAATAGGAAAAAGAAACTAGACAAAGAAAACCAATCAAAGAAACCCCAGGGAGAGAGACAGAGAGAGCAATCAAGCGCGCAGGACCACACATCGTCTTTGTCCAATTTGGAACTGTCCTAGTTGACTTGTTCATCAAAGCTTTCTTCACTATGTATAGTTCCGAATGAAATTGGTAATTGAAACTATAAGATACACGGTCTATCTTCTTTACTCTCTCCTAAGCCTTATCAACCACCAAGGTACAAGCCAACAATAATCTGAGATTCTCCATCCCCCCAAGATGTGCATCTACTGGACATGCAAGTATACACTGTGCGGCTGTATATGGGACATGGACCCATCAAAATGCCAAGACAAGCGACTCTGCTGGGGTCCAAGAATGATAACACTCGAATCTTACAAAGCAACATGCGCAGACTGCTGGGCGAGAGGGGACAAGCGGATTTACGAACCACCAACATGTGACAAAGCTGACAGAGATGGAGAAGCACCTGAAATGGCGACATTGGATTGCGAGCTCAACGCATCTGAGAGTGACAATATTTCCGACGACGACGAGGTCTATTTCTCAGCTGAAGAGTCCCTGTCGCCATCCCCATGCTCAAGACCTGCGACCCCGCAACTATACTATGAGGTACATCCGCCGTGGTGTCCTGTATCCGAGGATAACGACTTCGATTTGACCAGGGCCTGCGACCCGGTGGGTCTTGCGTCGGTGGGGAGGGACTATCGAGCCAGGCGCCACAAGACGACCACATTGGAGTACTTGTCGGATGGTGCAGATTCTTTTGTTTCTTGTGAAGAGTATGTCGATGAAGAAACCCCCGACGAGGAAAGTTTCATCTCTGGGAATGAAGAAGATGATCTTTACTATAGTATTGTTGGACCCCCTGGTAGGCCTAAAGGCCTGATCAAAAGCTTGGAGGATCGATCGTTGCTGTACTATGGCTCAGTTCAGGAGTACTATCCAACAGAAGAGTAAGAGAATATGAGTGGCGGACTGGAAGATGTCGCTAAACGTGTTAGTATGTTGTAGACGGGACCATGGTTCCCCAATTGTGCTTAGTGAAATTCCCTTCTTATTTTGGAATCCTTCTAGGACCAATGCCTGAATATTGCGTATATGGGAACAAGATGAAAAGTTGTGGACATTGAGAAGAGCAATAATTTGAGGCCACCTAAATCAACTGGTTGGGATGATGATACAGATAACTATTAATAATTTTATAAATTTTATCTAGATGTAGCTTAAGACAGCCCAAGGCTCAAGATTCGAAAGTTCGAAATTCAAAATGTGGCTCATCTTACGAGCCTCGTGGATTGATGCGTAATGACATACATGAGAAAAACTAGATCCTCCGACAACATGCAGAGCTAGATGGTTCACAGACTAGTGTTCAGTCGTTCCAAACGTGAGGTAATCGCCTCAATAACGGCAGACCTGGCAGACGGTTAGTAATTGGTGCATTCATAGGTAAATGAAGGAATCCACTCACTCTCGTTCGACCATCCTCATCGCATCTGTAACCTTAGCCCGTTGGAGTCGTTGAGGCACCTTAGGCTGGCCCCCAGGAGAGGACGGAGTTCCAAGTTCTGGAGAAGGCATTTTGCCCGTGACAGACTTGGTTTGGGCCATAAGGTCCCGAGCAAGGCGTTTGACCTAGATAATATGTGAGTATTTCTAGCTGACGCGAATGCGAGAAAGACAAAACTTACAGTCTCCAGCCGTGAGATCAACGGTTGATCCTCCTCTTGGTCTTCAACCTGCTGTAAGGATGCCGACAATGTCTTCACCTCGGTTATCCAAGCCTTCTCCCGTTCACTCAGAGGGCGACCGCCGGAATTCAGAACCTTAGTGCGTAATGCCTCATATCGTCGGTTCAGTTCACTTTGCTTATCCTGGGCGGCTTGCAATCTCTTATCCAGTGCCTCTCCATTTCGAACTCCCTCCTTGCGATGCCCATCTTCCCCAATCTCACTCGTAACACCCTTGACACGCTCTGCAACATCTGCAAGCTGCTTCAATTGGTCCTGCATCTCGCCCTGCAGCCGCTCACAGCGGCGGAATAAATCCGAAGCGGCTCGCTCAAGAGCATTTGTATGGGCAGATAGCACGCGATGCGCAGTGGCCACGAGGTCCAATGTCGCGGGAGACAAGCGCACTTGCTCCTTGAGCGTGTGGCGTTGCCGGTGCGGGACGTGCTTCTCGACGAAAGAATCCAACGGAGAGTTGGCGTAGAAGATAGCGGGAACTTGATATGGAGCGCGGCTCGGGGGGAAAACAGGCAAGCCTGGCGCTGGCGCCCTGGGCTCATACAGCGATTTGTCCAGCGCCACGGATAGCGAATCTTCTGGTGCATCCATTACAACTGCATAAGGGTTAGATGGATGGTAGGTGAGGAGCAAGTAGCCAAGGTCGAAGTCATGGAAAACAAGAGACGCGGCAAGATGTTCAATTTGCGCGGTAATATCGGCATCTGAAACTTGCAAAATTCTCTCTCGGTTCGTCACATTCCCGTCACAGAGAACCTGAAGACGGAAGGCAGAACCTGCGGTGTCTTCGGTTTGCAATTCAGCCTCCAGTCTCTGTACCCAACCGGATAGAGATAGGAAAACCACATTGGTGGCAGTTGTGACAAAGAACGAGTATCGAGAATGGACATCTTTAGTGAAAGTAGGCCATGTAGTTGTTTCCTCTCCATCCTTGATTGTATCTAGTGATTCGACCAAGACCAATTCAGTGGGCTCTGAAATAGGAGTTCGGAACGCGTTCTTTTTAGCTTTGGGTAGCCATTGTCCTTCAACGCCATCGAGCTCCAGACAGATGTGAACTCGGCCATTCCCACTAGTAAGAGAGAGAACTGTTGCCGAAAGCTTTTCTTGGTCTCCGGTTTCCACAGCTAGTTCTTCTTCCTCGCCCACCATGAGATCCTCGACATTTAGACTGGCAGCAATGACAAGAAGATCACAGAGATCCAAATCGTCGAGCTCATCACCACTGTCGAAGCGGAAGGGCCCTTGTAATCTTGGAATGGCGCTAGGATTAGCCGGGCGAGTGAACACATCCGCGCCTTGGATTGTTTCTGACCCAGGTGCATCCAGAGGCTCTTGTTCATCAAGCTCGGAAAGCCAGTCGTACTGTTGTCGGCAGGCAACCAGTTCCTCCTCCGATTCCTCAGGTTCCTGGTCCAGAGCACCGAGTTTCGGAATAATCGCCGCAGAAAGAGACGGAATGGTCGTAGAGGGGGCTTGCCACCTAGAAGGCAAGAGAGGACAAAGCGCATAGAGATCACCGGGTCTCATGGCTACCCATAGGGTCATAGGCGCCCATGCATCTTCTTTCTCGTTCCCACTGCCAGCGAAACAGGCTGACGCAACCTCCATGTCGATGACATCAGCAGAGAATCCCTTGCTTTTGCCAAATCCAGAAGGCGCAAAGTCCTGGTCAGATGAGGTCCCATCGACGAGCTTCTTCAGATCGATTGCCAGGGTCGGCTGGTCGAAGGACCAGTGGTTATTCCGATCCAACTCCCACACACGCACCGCGGCATCAGCTGTGATTGTAACAATGCACCCACCTAGATTGGTGTGCAAACCCAGTGGATGCCATAACGCGGAGACCACCGGAGCCTCAGGAATAACATGGGTCGTCGGTCCTAACTGATATGTCTTCAACCGGATAGAGTCGGAGTCGGAGGACGAAAGGTGCGAAGAATCGGGCAAAACGGAGATGTGAACAGTGTGTTCAGTGACGATGGCAAGGAAGGCGCCATTTGGAGAGGGTATGATTTGCTTGATCAGTCCGTACACAGGCACCGCTAAAACCTGCGGGAATGTTAGTCGCAATTCAATTCAACCCGAATTTAGTTCCCTTAGGTGTATCAAGGTGTCCATACCCTGTAGGGGGAAATCTGAGTGTTGTCGGTTTGCTCTTCAGTTTGATTAGCAGATCTCTTCTTCTGCTTAATCTCTTGCTGCCATTGGTCTTTGAGTCGGGCAAGGTTTGACCACCGTATCTCATTGTCAACAACGGCGAACACTTCATTTCCCCTCTTAGCGATCGTTCGCGTAGCTCCACTGCTCACGGGCTTGCGTCCAGTTTGCAGGTCCTCCACTGGACTTTGGGCTGAACTGCTGGACAGGAACTTTGCGCCAGGCGAGGGCCGGCACAGCCAGGCAGGCGCATAACTGTTGACCTTCGGCATTAAGGAAATTTTGTAAATTGAACTGTATAATTGGAACGTGTTAAGACTCTCAGACCATCCTGGGGCGGCCAGAAATAGTAGACAAGTAGCGTGGGTGGAAAAAACAAAGTTGACGAAAGGCAAAGTTGTTGATGCGGAGTGGAATTCTTGGGTGCCAAGATCTTTCGAAGAGCTCCGAGCTGCTCTGCTTTCTCCAACTACCTTCCGTCAACTACGCACCCAAGTTCGCCCTTCGTCCCAATTCACTATGAGTTTACTGGCTAGAAATACAGTCGACCGACTGGATCGGCCGAGTGCCTACTATGTCAGCAAGGTGAGGACTCGCCCTGGACTGCCCTTTACCAAGCTGTGTCGAAATCAGTCCGGATGGACTAGAGGCTGAACAACTGTACACAGAACAAGCGACGCAGATTCAACGATCGCGAGGAAGACGAACCGCAGCAAGAGGATAAGCCTGATGAGAAATTGAAGAACGCGACAACCCTCTACGTGGGAAATCTGTATGCAAGCATGCAATAAACTAGACAGACGCAATTGCCTTTACTGACCAATCCAAGTTCCTTTTATACCACCGAGGAACAAATCCATGAACTCTTCGCCAAGTGAGAATGCGCCTTCGGTTCCCTTTGGATTATGATTAACCTGAAATTTCAGGTGCGGCGAGATCAAGCGACTTGTAATGGGCCTCGACCGATTCAACAAAACACCCTGCGGCTTTTGCTTCGTCGAGTATTATACCCACCAGGATGCGCTGGATTGCTTGAAATATATCGGAGGAACCAAGTTGGACGAGCGGATCATTCGGACAGACCTTGACCCTGGATTTGAGGAAGGACGGCAGTTCGGGTATGTGGTCTTCACCAATGGCGGCTACGAGCTAGTAATGACTGACTTTCTCCGCAGACGAGGCAAATCGGGCGGCCAAGTGCGTGATGAATACCGTGAAGAATATGATCCGGGCCGTGGTGGATATGGCCGCGCCTATGATGAGCAGCGCCAGCGCGAGGAGGATGAATACGGCGCCGGAAGGTAGGTCAGGACGTAATGGAAAAGTACTGGCTTGGCAAAGCAATGGCGTTACTTTATGGGAGGGTGAATCCAATTAGCAGAAACAGGAAATGTCTATTCACCAAATACCCTATTTACAACTTTCTTTTCCCCCGTCACCTTCTAATGCTAGTGAATTATTGCTTTAACTTCTCTCGTCTCAGCACTGCTGCTTGAACTTCGCGCAACCACCAAGCGTGGATTCTTGCGTCACCTGTCAGTTCCGGGTGGAAGCTGGTGCCGAATACATTGCCCTGTCGCACTGCAACAATGTCACCAACTTCCTGGTCTGGATTGACGTCCCGGCCCTCCGTCGCGTGTTGAGCTGCCGGTCCCACTAATGTTGCTAGTACCTCAACATGCTCTGCTGTGGCTGCTTGTGCCACTGAGTCCCGTGCTTCCCTGGACGGTGCCACGACAACATCTTCCTGCTGGATCTCTTCTGTTTGAATGCCCTCATGGTGGGGAAGAATCCTTTCCACAATAGGGGCGCGAATGAATACTGCTGGGAAGGGAGGCGCGTCCTGGCCCAAGAAGGGCAGATCCAACGGGCCTTGGAAGCTTTCTGTCTGTCGACCGAAGTGGTTTCGGTTCACCCGCACATCAAGACCACCGATCAGCTCTTGCCCGCCCTTCTTTGTCTTGTTGGCAGACTCGGCAAGCAAAATGAGCCCGGCGCATGTACCCCACGTTGGCTTGCGATCCACTCTGCATAACCCACATATTAGATCGAATGGACATGGACTGACCAGATTCACTTACTTTACGAATTCTCGGAGTGGCTCGAGAAGATTTGACCTTGCTGCGACTAAAGACATGGTGGTACTCTCGCCTCCGGGCAAGACCAGGCCGTCGCATGTTGCCAGTTCTTGTGGCGTCCGTACTTCAATGAAGTGCCATTCTGACGGCTGCGCTTGCTCAGCGGCCTTCTTCAAAAGCTGCACATGCTCAAAGAATGCGCCCTGTAGGGCCAGGACTCCAACAGTGATAGCCATTGCCTCTAAAGATCGGGATTGAGGACCCTCCGAGCTCGGATTCTTCTTGACATTGATGACTCTTTTTGGAGCACGTGACTTTGACTTTCCGACGGGGAACGTATCAGCACGTGATAGTCTCTTATCTCCATATTTAATTCCACGCGGCATCAATTGTGAGCTCTTGGACGATTCCTGCACTCAATTTAATTTGAAAACAGCCTGTATAACCGAGTCGTCATAGTATATAGAACTAGATTCACCTACAGAAAGAGTGATCAGGGAGGTCGTATACCTGTTTCCAACGTTTCTCCCTTCTTGCTGCATCAGCTTCAAAACAAGGTATCTTTGAATAATTAGAGTCATATTGCGCTTGCTATTGCAATGTCTCTTAGCTACATCATATTCATAGTACCATACACGGCCTGTTCCTCGTTCACCGGCCTATTCACGTCCATGTTGATGCAGGTATCGATTCCTCTCAATATGATTATATTAGTTCCACGCACCAGCCATCCAGCCTTTATCGACACGTGCTGATAGATAACCACTCCGATAAGGCGCCAATATGGCTTCTATCCAGGTGGATGCGGAGCATCCAAGGTGCGAATATACGAGATAACAATGCAATGGTAGACCCCAGTGCGTCTGGAATTGTGAGTAGCCACATGGCCTCTAGGAATGCACCCACTGACCAATTTCAGACCAAAATGGATCCCGATGAGATCAAACAGAATGACATCCTCAAGGACCAGCCCACGTTGGTCCGATGGTACATCGATGTCAGACGTTGGGACGAAAAACACTTTGATCTTCCTTTGCTTGAGACCTTAACACAGTCTGATCAGGCAGCCGTCAAGAAGTACTATCAAGCTTCAGACAAGCGCCTGTCCTTAGCCTCTCAGCTGCTGAAATATTACTACGTTCACCAAGCCACTGGCACTCCCTGGAGTAAGGTTGAGATTCAGCGTACTCCGATGCCTGAAAATCGGCCATTCTATGATTCAAGTCTTGATTTCAACGTCAGCCATCAGGCTGGTCTCACACTGTTCGCAGGCACACGTGCCGCAACAGCCCACTCCTTATCCGGTGGACCTCAAACATTGCCTCGCGTGGGAATTGACGTTGCGTGTGTTGATGAACCCTCTCGTCGTCGGTCTAATCGTCCCCCGAAGACACTTGCCGACCTGGCAAATTTTGTGGATGTCTTCAGTGATGTTCTCTCACTCAGTGAGCTTGCGACCATCAAGAACCCATACGCGACTCTTAAATTGGCTCGTGAGCTTGGTCTGAATAAAAGTGACCCAAGCAAAGACAACCAGGAAGTTCTTGCTACCTACGGCATTAGGCTGTTCTACTCGATTTGGGCTCTTAAGGAGGCTTACTTGAAAATGACCGGAGACGGCCTTCTGGCCTCTTGGATAAAGGATCTGGAGTTCACAAACGTTATCCCCCCCGAACCAGTTCAGAAAGTCGGATTTGCTGGTAATCCTCCGGCCACTCTCGTTGCGCGCTCGGTCCCAAATTGGGGCCGACCTTACTCCGATGTCAAAATATCCTTGCGTGGCATTCCTGACCATTCTGTGCGCGTCCAGCTCGTTGGCTTCGAGTCCGACTACATTATTGCCACAGCCGCGTCGGGACCCAATATCGGGTCCGTTTCGCGGCAGATAGTCGTCAATGACAGCGATCACCACCTGCCCGGGTGTATCACAGCCCTCGACCATGAGAATGGACCTCAGAACGTCCGTATTCCTCCACTCGCGCTTCGATTAATCGGCGATCGGGACCCCTGGCGTGTGGATTCGAAAATCAGAGACCCCTGGCTACCCATGCAGGAGGTCGATATTGAAATCGATATCCGGCCCTGTGCCGAAGGCCGTTGCGAGCACCTGCGGGATTCACCAAGCTTCTGAGTTCCCTCTTCCTGGGGTGTGACCAGGCGACTATCCACCCGAGTTACTTGCATATTGCATATCCTCATCTCATATTCCTTTCTGAGCGGTTTTTTCGGAGCGATAATTCCCCTAGAACATATTTCTGCATTGCTTTAATGCCATTAGCGAAAATGAAATCCCTCCTTTCATTCCATCTCTGCGCCTTTTGTTCTGATCACTGTCCTCGTGTCTGAAGTGTAATCTCTCCTGAGCTAGTTGTAGCTAATTTCCTGGAATGCTGGGTGAATGCCGCTTAGGTGTTCATCTCCAATAAGCCTGTCAATGAATCTTGACTTATATCGGATCCAAGGTCAATCTTCGAAGATAAAGTACAAGTTGGCCGGAAAAGTACGGGTAAAAGAATCCAAGCCCATTTTCTATTCTATCCTATGGTCTAACGTAAGCTAAATTTATAAAAGGAAGAAAAGCAACAGTAGGGGGGTCATGACATGCGTTTGCGCTAAGGATATATACATTTCGAATTGCAAAGAGGGAAGAGGCGAATCAAGAGTGAAATGTGCGTCAAGAGGCAATGTCAATGTTTAGATCATTGTTGCTCTCATGAGCAGACACGGATTGTGTCGGATAGGTTCGACGTCTGGGGCCCTCAAATTCTATTTCTTGGGTCATGAGCTTGAGAGTAGTAACCGAAGAAGTGGGCAGTATTATACTGCAGTGATTGTCAAGGGAAGATTGCTTCTTGGTTAATTGGTGGCGTTCGGGTTTGCTCTCTGGTCTTATCGACTTTTAATCTGGATGCCCGATATTGCACTCAAATTAGGAGAGAAATATGGTAAGTGCTAAGCGTGGAGCTGTGTCGCGAATCGCGAATTTGTTTCGGCACTTAGATTTCAATGGCGCTGGAGACGCCGTTGGCGCGAGCGCCATCGACCTCGTTCTTATGCGCATGGGACATTGCTGCAAGGGTTTTGAGCATTGAATCCCGCGTCGACTGGGTCAAGCTATCCACATCGCCCGATGTCAAATCCTTAGTCGGGATGGGAGGCAAAACTGTTTCAGAATGGTTAGCCATGCTCTACAGATATCTTGGCAACTTCTGATACGACCCACCTCTGATTTTGATAGTCCCGGCGTTGAATCGCCAGGCACGAGGCGACAGAACATGCGAATAGTTCTCTGTCACGATCGGCACGATCGGCACACCAGCCTTGACAGCGAGATGGAAAGCACCCTTCTTGAAGGGCAGTAGGGTAGGCTCATCGGAATAACTCCGGGTGCCCTCAGCGAAAATAAACACGCTCTGGCGATGATCGCGCATCTCGGCGGCGGCGCCATCGAAAGCCTTGAGGGCGGTCTCCCGATTGGCACGGTCAATGAACACAGTCCGGGACAGAGACATGAACCAGCCCAGGAAAGGAATATTCCGCAGTGACTTCTTAGCAGTCACACTGCAGTATGGCGGGAAGACGCAGCCAAGCATCAGCACGTCGAGCTCAGTCTGGTGGTTACCGATGAAGACGGCCGGACGGGTGGCGAGGTATTCTGCGCCTTCAACAACCTCGAACGTGACGCCAGCTGTGACTCGCATCATCCACTTAAAGCTGCGGCCTGCTGCCCACTGTGAAATACGGCCATATCCAACTAGCCGCAGGCAGATGGAGACAATCACACCGTACGCGGCACTAACTAAGAGACTGCCATATGAGGCGAGACACCGGGCGGCGAAAGCGGCGCGAGGCACTTTTTGGCCGATTGCAAAGAGGGAGACGGTCAAAACCACGAAAGAGCTAACGCCTGAAACAATGTAAGAGCCGAAAGACATGATGACGGTTGTCGGGCGAGGAAAGAGGAGCTGGATACATGTGGTCAGTATACAGAAATTATACTCGCTCAGATTAAACGTACTTTGTTCACTGGTATGCGGGAAACACCCAGCTCACAATTGTAGAACGGCGAAGGAATCAGAAAAGAAAAGAGGAATAGCAGATCAAATCCAAGACTGAGCCATGCATGGCTTGTGGGGAAGGGCAAATCGGAGTAGAAACGTTGAATCGTTTTTCTGCCCCGAGGCTGACTTACCGCCTGATAGATGCATATGACAATGTCACCAGGCACTTGCAGTGCGCAGGTGCATTATAGAATCAAGTATATTTTTAAGAATTCAGCCAATAATGAGAATCACATTCCTCAAAGAATAATGGAATTATGCATGCACCATCATCAGGATGCATGTCCAGGGAAAATCGTTCAACTAATGTACAGAACACCATCATATGCCAGATATCTAAACCTGGAAAAGAAGAAAACTCCACAGGGATGCTGTGCAAAGAGGCCCTCAAACGCCGAGTTCATAAGAGAAGGGCCCCGTGGGAACCCAAGAGAAAGACCTGGGACATCACAGGCCTACGCTATGTCCTCATCCTCCATATCGTCGTCGTCCAACGACTCCATTGCGTCCTTGATGTATTGTGCAGCCTGTGTGGGATCACGGTCAGAAAAAGGAAAAAAAAAAAAAAAAAAACCTTAAAAGGGGAGGGAGATTTTGAAAAAAGAAAAAAGAAAAAGAGCTCCAAGACGTACCTTTGGATCCAAGTTCAAGGCCGCCGTGAAATGCTTGATAGCATTGGCCTTGTCGTGGAGCATTTTGTAAAGCTTCCCAAGAAGGTAATGCACATTTGCTTCATCCGGCGCCATGTCCTTCAGGACCTTCAATTCTGCCAAAGCAAACTTGAATTCGCGTAGCTTCATGAGTACGCGGGCCTTGCGGAACTTGGCTAATACCGAGTGGGGGGCTAGCGAGGAGGCTCGACCGTAGTGAACCAGTGCATCTTGGGGATTGTTCATTTTTTCCAATACCAGACCAATGCAGCAAATGAGCACCGCATTCGTCGGGTTTATGCTGGCTGCATTGCGGAAATGCTGCTCAGCGAAGTCGAGCTTGCCCATCTTATCATACACCGTCCCCAGTCCGTACCAAGCATTGTAATGTCGATTGTCCGCGTTGATGCCGTGGCGATAGGCCTCCAACGCCTTGTCATATTCTTCGTTAGCGACATATTCATGTCCCTGTAGCGTGAAAGCATATGCAAATCCAGGATCGAGCATAGTCGCACGCTTGAAGCACTTGAGTGCTTGATCGTGATCCCGTTGATGAGAGAAAGAGTTGCCAATAGCACACCACGCCTGAGGGGATAGGCGATCAGCTTCAAGTAGCTGATGGGCCAAGTAAGCCAGTTCTACATCACTTTTCAGATGCCATAGGACAGTCGAATAGATTTCCATATCCTCAATGCGGGAGGGCGCTAATTTTTGAACCCTGGAAAAGTACTTGGCAGCCTCTGTGTAGCTTGCTTGTTCGAAATAGGTCCGTCCAAGTTGAGACAAAACCCAAGGGGTTTCACGCTGCCCCTGTGAGAGAGAATTGAAAGAGCTGATGGCGTCCGCACACTTGTAACGGCTTAATGCGAAATACCCAGATGCAAGTTTATTGAAAAGACCCAAAAGCCAATCCAAGGCTTCAAGCTCTTTGGCTTTTTCAGCATTTTTGGGCAATGGGGGAGCAGTAGGGTAGGATTGCGACAAGCCAGCCCGATTATCTTTACCATCATTGTCGGGTGTCTCCATCGGTTTTCGATTGCCACTCACGACACGGCCGACAGTGGGTGCACTTCCCGCCCGTCCTTTCGTAGGCCCACCTCTTAACTTCTTCATCTCGCGGCCATCTCTGCCAGTAAGCGTGCCGTTAGAGAGCTTGCTGGTTGTAGGCTTGATCTGGTTGAAGAGTCGAACGCTTCGGCGCTGTGGAGCACCCGGTTCAGTTGGTTGTGACGAAGGAAGGGGATGTGCGACTTGTCCAGAGACTGTGCGTTTTCGGTCACCGAATCTTGATACAAGAGAGGGATCCCTTTCTACGGGAGCAGTCGGCTGGGTTTCCGGTTCGGTTCGTGTTTTGTGTCGAGGTCTGATGCCTGTTGGACGCATTCGCGGAGGAGGTTGGCCGGTATGGTCAAGGCTCATAGTTTGGATTGTCCGCGTCTTTCGAGCTGGGGCCAAGGGTGCTTCCCATCCAGCTTCTGGGTCAGTGACGCCATTCGCAATGCGGAAGTCATCAGAGCCACTGCTCTGTGCACCTGGGGTTTCCATTCCGTCGTGGAAAACCGGCTGTGCCATAGCAGAAAAATTGGCGGAGCTCCCATTCAACTTTTCCCAAAGAGCAGAGCTCCCAAATGTGGCGTCAGACTCGCCACGCGAAGCAGAGACCATAAAAGGGTCAGATTCAGGGTTACCAGGGGGCTGCATGGGGAAGGTCCCTTCTTCGTAAGCCCCGTTGTCTGTCGCAGTAGCTATTTCCTCCGGCGATGAAGATATTATTGCAAGAAGTTCTGGGCTGAGCTGGAAGATATTTGGGACTCGGATATTGACACCTGATATTGCATTAGAACAATCATGCCCCAAAGAAAAAAGCAAGACATACCTGTTTCGCAAAGCCCCAGGAATGCATCCCACATGAAGGGATTCAATTTCAGTGCCTCCACATAGCAGTCAACTGCTTTGGTCAAATCTTTGTGTGCGTGCCAAAGTTTCCCCTGCAGAGAATAAACGGCTGCAGCATCAGGCAGGTGCTGTCGCTGAGTTTCACTATGCTTGTCTGTAATATGGTTAGCGCTTGAGCTCCAAGATCAAGGAGAAGTCTGCCGGCGCTTACTCCAGTGGTTCTTGGAGGCCCAGAGAGATTTACTGCGCTCCAGAGCAGTAACACCATCCAAGTATTTTCCTAAGTCCAAGCAAGTCTGAGCAAAGACATAAGCACAACCCGCATGCAGACCACGCGACCCCGAAGCCTGGCTACATTCGAATGCTGCCTTCACTTCTCCGTTGTGTAGATGGCAAAGGGCGAGCAGAAATTGGGCCTCAAAGGATCGCGGTTCATAGGCGTGAAGGCGCGAAGCGAGGAAGAGCGCATTGCGAATTAAGTTATTGTCGAGTTGATAATAGATGAGGTGCCGTAGCTGGCTGGCAACATGCCCGGTGGACAAGGCCATGGTGAGGGGTCGGCAACGCGGTATGCGACAGCCCGAGGCAAAGCGGGGATTGCGTAGTGATTATTGGAAGTCAAGATAATAATGCGATTGTAGAGTCGGTCCCTCAGTGTGCTGTAACATCAATGTCCGGCGCCTTTGTAATGTCCTCCAAGACGCGGGGAGGAACGACGACGCGATCGAGTTGGTTGTTGCAGCGCGAGCGAATGGTCCCATCAACAGCTGCAAGACATGGAGAGCAGCAAGTCCGATGACTTGGTTGAATTTGTCTAGATGCAGGAGTTATCGACTGCTCTCGGTACGCAGGTGTGGAACAATGAGGAATGTAAACCCAAGCCGGAAATAGTAAGCGGATGAAGGATAGAAAGAAGTGAAAAAGGAACCCTCTGGTTACGTCATCTGCGGACGCAGGATGAGTGTCTCAGAGTGCCAGGAACATTTCCAAAGAAGCGGAGGACTGCAAGATGTGCTCAAGATGAGATGAACTTGGGTCGTTCTTTCTGTTATTTTGGTCCGAAGCGGTCTTTGTCATTTCTGCCGTTCTTGTTAGGCGGTGAGGGTAGTGGAGGGCAACAATCATCGGATGTGCTATAGCTGTCATATGCAGGTCCCCTCTCTTCTTCTTCTTTCTCCACTCAGCCTTGAATTCAGGTCATTTTCTTGTCGTTTGAAAAGGGGGAAGGCTTGATAAATTCATCTGGGTCTTGAATTTGGAAAGGATCATCTTCGGCATCAGATTGCAGATCACTTGGTGATCGCATTCAATCATGGCTCAGGTATGTACTGAGGGCGCTTTCTTGCTGCGACTAAACTTCAGGTTAGCTTTGATGTCTGAGAGGAAAATGTCTAACTGTATCACAGAAAGCAGCCAAATCTCTGGCGACCCGCAATGGTGCCGTCCTCAGCCGTACTCACCTCATCTCTGCTGCATTGCATCTGCTCTTCCTTCTGCTGCACTTTGTCTTCCAGCGGCCGCGTTCACTGAAGCCATACCTCTTCCTGGCTGTTCCAACCCTTGCCATTGAATACTACTTGGACCGAATGGGCCGGCCCCGCTACAACGAAGATGGTTCCCTGCGCTCCGCCGGCGAGGATCTTAACGCAACTGGCCTGACGGAGTATATGTGGGATGTGCTTTACTGGACCCAGGGATGCATTGTCGCTGTCTGCCTCTTCAATGACCGGGCCTGGTGGTTGTGGGTTGTGATCCCATTATACTCTGTGTACGCTGCCTACACCACGATAATGGGTGTGAAGAAGGGATTTGCTGGCATGGGTGGTGGTGATGCCGGCCAAGAGGGTGATGCACCAAAGAGCAAGACGCAGCTGAAGAAAGAAAAGAGAGGCCCCACTATGAAGTATAGGTGATCTTGTTGGAGTATGAAGGATATGTACAAATGAGTTGTGTAGAATCGGAGCTCCAAAAGCCATTTCCATTTCTCTAGTTGCCATCTAAAGCGCCCTTTTCAATCTAAATCCTTATATATTGGAACAGGAAACTTTTCCACTACCCTCGACATTCGTTCAAGCTAAGTTCAAACTAAGTTCAAACTTTGCCTTCGTGTTTTGTAGATTGCCTAGGTGTCATTTTCTACAGGATCGTGTTTTCACTTTTCTCTAGTAGAAACATAAGGCATCCGTTCAATTCTGCTTAGGCGAAAGCAATTGCATCTATTCGTCTAGATTCTTGCTGTTAAGTGACCTACTTATTCTCAGCAGCCTCTTTGACATAATGCACTGTGGGTGCCCAGGTGATAGCTACCTCCCTACATATATCTGCTCAAGTAAGTTCCAACTTTAGACACATTATTCAAAAATCCATTCATTCATTATGTACTGAACATATATCACTTCAAAACAAGACTCGTATTTCAACCGGGAAGTGATTGGAGCAAAAAGAGGAAGATAGAAACCGAAAAAAGAAAGCGAGACTGTGCATATTGCAGATCATGGGCATATGGCCGTCGTGACAAACTATATGGGGAATAATGCATCGTGAGCCGCGCGTGGCATTCCCAGGGCATGTTTTACGGCCGGAACTGAATGATTGAGTCCGAATCAAAAGAGGAAAAAGAAAGAAATGAGTTGATACACGCTAGGTTGAAATCGATCAAAGTTCATCTTTGACTGAAGCTGCTGCACTCTTAATGCTGCTTGTTGTATCTTTCACGTGGGATGCGGCGGTCTCGACTGCCTCAGGCACAACGTTGCGATCTGGGAGATTGGAGGCTAGATAAGCTAGCTGAGACATGGCGTTTTCTTTGGCTTCAGCGAGACGGATAGCTGCGCCCTCCATTGCACTGGGTTCTTCGCCATATATAGCAGCGCTGGCTGTGGATTGAATGTTCTCAATGGCATCCTTCGCCACATCGATGTAACTGGATTCCTTGCCATAAACCGCGTTACTGACCTGAGAGGAAGCCGTTGAGTAGGCATCGGCTGCGGCATCAGTGGCTTTTTCGTAGGAACCGCTGCGGGTTCCATAGATACCAACGCTGGCGGTTTCAACAGCAGCATGGAGTTGGTCATTCGCGTGTTGTATGATGTCCTCCACGCTCGGGGCTTCTGAAACAACAGAAGCAGCGGCGGAGGACGCAGACCCATAGGCTTCATTGATGTAGCTAGAGGCAGAGCAGGCGGCGGCAGCCGGGTACGGCGTCTCGTATGCGGCTCGCAGCTTGCTCAGGACACTCTCGGTAAATGAAGGCTGCTTGCCCACAATCAGTTCAGAGACAATCTCTTGGACTGCCTCAAACTGCGGACGCCCGTTGTTCACCACTTGATGCAGATACGGCGTTGGCGCACCGTAGATCTGCTGGCTGGCTTTAGAAATGAGATTTTCCCAGTTCTCAGATGCTTGACTAGAAAGGGACTCTACAGGGCCCGTTGAAGTCCCATAAATAGCCGAGCTGGCCGAAATGGAAGCTGCAGAGAGAGATGAGGAAGCCGCGGAGAGGGCAGCGTTGTATCGGGATGAAGCATCATCAATAATACTTTGTGTTTTGCCGCCATCCGCGGTAGACATGACCGAGCTCGCCGATGCGACGACAGCAGCAAGACTGGCAGAAGCCAACGACGAAGCTTGTTCGTATTGAGACCGAGCTTCCTCGATGATTCCCATGGAGCCTCCGGTTGGCGTGGGAGTTGGAGCACCATAGACCGCCCCAGATGCCGTAGAGACAAAAGCAGAATAGTGGTCGTGGGCCAACCCGATTGCCTCGTAGTAGCGACGCTGCGCATCAAGGACGAATGGTTCGAGATCTCCATGAGGAAGTCTGCCTGTTGTCGCTGGTGGTTGTACCTGAGCTAATTGTTCGGATGCTAGGCTGAGTCCTTGGTTTAGCCGGGAAGACGCGATGGACGAAATCTGGGCCCGAGGTCCGGCGTTGGATGGCGTCGAGGTAGCATGAACAGCGCGGAGCTTCGATTCCAGCGCATCTGTGGCATATTTTACAGACCCAGAATAGGCCGACTCTATGGAAGATAGGAGCTGGGCATGAGCAGGAGCACTAGATTCAGCCATTTGGGCAAGAACTTGAGACTTTGCGATCTCGTATAGTACTCTAGCCTGCGCTGCGGAATCAGCAAATGCTGAGCTGGCTTCGCCCATTAAAGATCCGACAACCGGTGTTGGGGTGCCGTAGATGGCGGACGACGCACTGTGGCAGAAATTCGCATTAGCGAGAATTTGACGTATGCAATTTTAAGACAAGTTGAATATGCTATACTACTTACGCGGCTACGGCGTCGCTATATTTTTCAGAGGCGTCACTGTAAGCCTTCTCTCCGGGGCTCAGAGGAGCGCCATGGATAACGGTAGAGGCGGCGGACCAGGCAAGAGAGTACTGTTCACTGGCCAATGATGCTGCCTTGTCACTGACTCCGGGCGTGCTCGATGCACCATAGATAGCTTCGCTAACAGCATTGCTCGCTGCGGCGTAAGTATCGCCAGCGTTGCTCGCCAGACTGTCCAGGACATCCTGGCCCTCGCCATCTAGGATAGGCGCTTGATGCGAATTTGCATCGGCGGCTGAAACACCAAAGGCAGGTCTCTCGGAGGGCTGCTCTTCCTCCACGATATCATCGTTTATAACAGACTCGTCAGCGCCATCGAACTTCGCTTCAGCATCGACAGCTGCGGAAGGTTCATTGGTGGAGAGGGTTTCCTCATAAGCGTCATCCGACATTGACGCAGCCACCTCTTCGGTCGATTCATCGTTATCAGAATCCACCTTAGCCGCTTCTTCGTCAGATTCTTCGGTCTCCTCCTGGGGCTTGGGCCTCGCCGGCGGGGCTTCGGTGCGAGTTTCGAAATCATCGCTTACTTCGCGAGCAGCGATTTTCCAGATCCCAACATCCTTCAACCGGACAAGTTCCTTGGCAGCTTGCTCGGCTTCATACATGCCCTGGTCCAAGATGTCACTCGAAACGGCTCTGGCATCAGATACGGATTTGTGGTTCATGCCGACATTTCTGATATCGTTGCGCCATTCTTCGAGTTGGGCTTTGAGGGCATGGTACTTTGCCCAGTCCTTGTATGTGACGCCATCCATCCACGCCCAGCGCATGCCGATTTCTTGTAAGCCTAGATCGCGAATACTATCGAGAACATCCAGTGTTGAATTGACAGCAGCAGTGACTCGGCGGATAAGTTCATCCTCGAACGAGATAGACCACTCTCGGAGTGCATGGGCGCGATCTCTCACAGATATAGCAGAAGTTCGGATATCCCCAATCAGCAGGTCGCTAGTAACCTCTTCAATCTCCGGGGCGTCCTCCTCTGGCATTGAATCCGCGAGCTCATTGATACGTTGCTTGATGGAGGAAAGCTGCTCGGCTGAAACTGACCGAAGTGCGGTATAAAGGCTCTGGCCGTGGCTGTTCGCGCTGCTTGCAACTAGGGCGGACACGATCTCCCCAATACGTTCCTCAAGGTCTTCAATACCTTTATTGGCTGCAAGAGCAAACTTTTCCTGCCACCGCTCAAGGTCCGAATCTATCTTCTCGCGAGCTTGCTGCGCTTGCTCGGTAGGAGTTAGAGTGGGTTGTGGAGAAGCCTGGGGCGTAGAGGTTGAAGTCACAGTGGTTGTGGTGTGAATCTGTTCCTGTGACTTGGTGGTCGAGGAGGTAACGGGCTGGACTGTAGAGCTACTAAATATATGGTTAGCAAGTTATTGACTGGAGAAATCAAAAGGCTATAAGTACTTATCCACATCCTCTACGACAGCCCGAAGTCGCTTGCCCTCCCTGTAGCTTGCCAACCGCTGACCAATCTTGACCAGCTGGGGCTCCACCTGCTCAGAATAAAGACCAGTAACGTGAGGCCATAGTGAGCTGTTAGCAAAGTAGACCGCGGACGACCAGGTATACTGCGCCCCGGGCAAGACATGGGTTGTCAAAACATCCTGGCCCGTGGAGTAGGCTTTCCCGACGAAAGGTTTGGAACGCGCGTAGAAAGGTACCAGATGGCCCTGATAGACATTGAGCACAGCGGTGTTGACCCATTGATAGTATGGAGAGACAATAGCAACGCTTTGCTGGACATATGGGTCAATCTCGGTCAAGTAAAGCTGGTGCACCTTATCTTGAGCGGTTTGTAGTCTTGGTGTGACTTGATGTTGCCATTGCTCAATCCCATAAACCTGAGCTTGCTTCAATGCTGGCGCTCCATACTTTTCATATCCTGATTTGGCAACTTTTGATGCCGGGGTATAAACTTGCTGATTAAACACTTCCACGTATGGCCGGGCTTGATCAACATACGGTCGGGCTTGATCAACATAAGGCGCTGCATAGATATCGTAATATGGCGTCATATAAGGCTCCACGTGCGAACGAGCAATCAGGTAAGGCTTGCACACTCGAGGCGATGCCTCTGTGAGGTCTGCAAGGCGGGACGGGCATCTGAGGAACGTTGTCACGAGTGTGTACCAGATACATAGCCTGAATAAGTGAAGAAGTTAGAGGGGGATTTGGACTATGTACAAGCATGGGAATGCCATCACTCACCTCACAACAAGTCCGACTGTCCATCGCACGAAGCCCTTCTTTCGTGGCTTTTCAAGATCCGTTTGACCCTTTGCTTTGGGAGTGACATCCGCCACTTGGCCATTCTCTTTCACTACCATCGCAACTGAGGTTGACCCTGTCGAGGCCACGCGACTTGTGAGATTCGAGGTCGGCCGCCGTAATTTGCGGAGGGCTTCCCTTCCACACAACACACACTTAGATCGAGTCGACGCAGTAGAAGATTATCGCTGCATTGGAAAGAAGCTCACAGCCCGGTTGAGTATGTGGCTTTTCGATATCGGAGCTCGAAACTGAATGAATCAAAGCAAATTAGCTGCTGTAGGCGGAATGCTCGCGTCGGTCTTGGCGCTCTAGCGACTTTCACGGGCCGCGGTCAGATACCTAGGCTGGGTCAATTTCAAAAATTTGTTGGTTCTGAGGAAGAAAAGGTCGAACGCGTTAGTTCTTTTAGGTCTGAGAAAGAAAACACAGTTGCAATTTTATTATATTAATGGGACGAGGCGATCGCATACGGAGTATATGACAATGATCAAGGATATGTATGGTTTTTAGAGGTCAGTGAGGTCATCGGTGGCTACCCGTACTGCAGATACAACGATACCCCACTATTGCCGCCTCCACAAGTAGGTAATGGTGTATTTTAATGTATTGCCAGCGCACACCGCTGAGTCAGCGAATGGAATGGCCCCGGGCAGCTACCTGGGCCACCTGGGCTGAATTGCTTCATTAAAATCAAGCATCAATGATCTACAGATTGCGTTTGTGAGGTACGATACTTCTATAAAAAGCGTTGAAATTTTATCCTCACTAATTATACTATTCAGCTCAACTCGGATTTGCCCACCAACACAAGCCTTCTGCATGTTTACAACTTTTCCCATTCCCGCTTGAGTAGGAACATGGTGAACATTTGATCAACCACCACCGTCAACTTGGCGAGATTCACGAATCATGGAGCCCGCGGACTACCAATTCCGCAGCAATGCGGACAACACCGAGTTTCCCGATCTAATGAACGATCCGGCTTATGACGAAAGGGAAAAGGGATTTGACGACCTGGATACCTGTCGGATATGTCATGGCGAGGCAACGGAAGAGGAACCGCTGTTTTACCCGTGCAAGTGCAGCGGTAGTATCAAGTTCGTCCACCAAGTATGTCTCGTTGAATGGTTGTCACACTCACAGAAGAAACACTGTGAGCTCTGCAAAACGCCGTTCCGATTTACGAAACTATACGACCCAAACATGCCTCAGAGCCTTCCCACACCTCTGTTTGCGAAGCAGGCCCTGATCCAATGCTTCCGGACTTTGGTGTCCTGGTTTAGATTTGTTCTCGTTGCATTTGTCTGGCTAGGATGGCTACCGTGGTCGATGCGCGCCATCTGGAGAGCACTGTTTTGGCTTGCTGATGGCCGGTGGTCTGCCAATGATAACGTTCGGAACCAAGCCGCACAAACCGCCCAATATGGTCTTGGGCGACTGTCCTCAAACGGCAGTGCTGTAAATACTGCGGTAACTGACTCGATTACTTCCACAATCTCTAATGCTGCTATCTCATCTACTACTGCTGTGCCATCTGCACGATCGTCAATTCTCAATTTCGCAGCTGGCGAGCCGCTCATGCTCACGCTAATTAAAAAGGTGATACCCACTCTGTTCATGCCCGCATTTACCTCGACCGTTGGGCAAGGCAACGGACAAAACAACGTCACGGCCAACTCAACCAAACCTCGGTATCCGTCATGGCTTTCGGATGTGAAGTTCCTGAACTCGTTGACACCGTATCCAACAATAAACAACATGATCATGGACACATTGGAAGGACAGCTTATCACCCTCCTTGTGGTCGTTGCGTTTATTCTACTCTTCCTTATTCGAGAATGGGTTGTTCAACAGCAACCTATGGTCAATATCGCGGAAGGAGAACGCGAGGCTGCTCTTCGGTTAATAGCAAATGACAACGATCGGATAAATGATCGATTCAACGAAGGCGATCCTAGGCCAGAACCCATTCCCGCTCACCCGGAAAATGAGGTCAACGATGAACGCGCTGAAGCCCATGAGTTGGACAATGATGTCCTTCATCATTTTGCTCCTCACTCCCCAGCTCTGTCCTCGAATGATTCTGAGTACGGTGACCCTGGGTTCGAAGCGGAGCTACGAGACTACAATGCGAACGACCCGGAATACGAAACAGGAGGCCCTCCTACAGCTCGTGCTCTGGCTTTCCGGGATCTAGTGGCCCGGACTCATGGTAACCATGAAGAAATGCTGCGCATTCTCCGTGAAGAGGCTCACGGGGATGATCTGGACTGGATTGTGAATGCGATCACCGGAGCGACCATAAACCGGGATTCATCAGCAGGGCCTTCTACTCGTCCCCACGATCTCGACAATCCAGAAGACTTAGATGGCGCTGATGCTATTAATCTTGGAAATGGAAATGTCGAGGATCACCCGCCTGATGCAGACGCCGGACCTTCTGCCCAGAACGTGGATCACGGTCCACCTACTAGAGAGAATGCCATTCCTGTCGCCAACGTACAAGTGGATGATCGGCCTCCACTGGGCATCACTGAACGACTGTTCGAATGGTTTTGGGGAGACATCACACCTGTAGAGCGTGATGCGGAAGAGCCAGTTCCTGAAGATGAAGAACATATTGTTCAGAATCCGGCCTTGGAAGATCCATTCGTGCCCTTGCCGAATCGGAATATCCAAGCAGATGCTGCTGCTGCTGATGCTGCTGCGGCCGCGGATGCTGGGCTGGACCCTAACGATATCGATGCAATTGAAGGGGACGACTTCGAAGGGATCATGGACCTTATTGGCATGCATGGTCCCATTTTTGGGCTATTCCAGAACGGCGTCTTCTGTGCCCTTCTGATTGCGTTCACAGTAGCCATCGGGATATGGCTCCCGTACCTATGGGGTAAAATTGCTCTTGTGTTGTTAGCCAACCCTCTCGAACTCATCATCGGTGTTCCTATCACCGCGATTGAAGTCGTCGCAGACATCGCTCTTGATACTCTTATTGGTGTCGTGGGATATCTCATGTACTGGTTCAGCCTCGTTTTCAAGATCGTACTGAGCCCCTTCAGTGCTCTTTTGCCTATTGGAGAATGGATTCCCCGGGATAAGTCCGTCACTAGTGCATCACTTTCCCTCATCGACGCAAGCAGTCACCGCTTGAATAAAGTGATCAAAGCTTTCCTGGTCTTCCATGAGTCTGATATCCCCATGTTCTCAGTGCTCTCGCACCAGGCGCTCAAATTACACCAGGCTCGACTCGGTGCTGTGTTTCAATCCGTCTTTGCCACTCTCAAGTTCATCCTGCATGACTTCCCACTTCGACTTGTCACTCTCGGTGTTCCCGGTGCCCTTTCTTTGGACCTTGATTTTTCCTATTTCAAGAATGCTATTGGTCAAGCCCAACATCAGCTCACCACCTTCGCTAAATCATCGATTTTCTCGATGCCTGGAACAAGGTTTCTGAACGCAAGTGCAGCAAAGGCAGCCTCTGCCACAGTGCCTGTCGATTATGACCTGGTGGTCTGGGATTCAAAGGATCGTGTTATCGCTATATTCATGGGCTATTTGCTTGCGTTCATGGTAGGGCTTCTCTATCTACGAATCACAGGGCTGCTGTCTGGTGCCAATCGGGGGCAAAGGATGGAGGGTCTGCTTGCTGAGGTCCTGATACAAGCCGGAGGAGTTATGAAGGTCATCCTCATCATCGGGATTGAGATGATTGTTTTCCCTTTGTATTGTGGCAGTCTTCTTGATCTTGCTTTACTTCCGCTCTTCTCCGACGCTACAGTGGCCTCTCGTATCGCTTTTACTGCTGCATCTCCGCTCACTTCGCTTTTCGTGCACTGGTTTGTTGGCACTTGTTACATGTTCCACTTTGCCCTATTTGTTTCCATGTGCAGAAAGATTTTGAGAAGCGGTGTGCTTTGTAAGTGCTATTATCGATTTGCCAGACCTTTGATCGGTTTGCTAACTGCTTGACTAGACTTTATTCGTGACCCCGATGACCCAACTTTCCACCCAATACGTGATGTTCTCGAACGCAGCATCACTACCCAGCTCCGTAAGATTGGCTTCAGTGCTCTTGTATACGGTGCGCTAGTGATCGTCTGTCTAGGAGGTGTCGTCTGGGGCTTGCACTTTGTTCTCGATGGTGTTCTCCCGATTCACTGGTCGGCCAGTGCCCCGATGCTCGAGTTCCCAGTTGATCTCCTATTCTACAACTTCGTGTTGCCTGTAGTCATCCAGTCATTCAAGCCTTCAGATGGTTTGCATGATTTATATGACTGGTGGTTCCACAAGTGTGCTCATTTCCTGCGTCTCAGCAACTTTTTCTTCCCGGAAAGACACCTGGAGGAAGAAGGCTACCACGTCCGGAAGACCTGGTGGAGTATTCTCTCTAGAAGCGAGGGTGACTGGGACCACCCAATAGTTGGAGACGATCAGCAGGCTGCAGCTGAGCGGGAAAACCGTGGCGTCTACTTCCTGCGCGATGGTCGATACGTGCGCGCCCCTGGCTCTGATCAGGTCCGCATTCCCAAAGGCAACAACGTTTTCCTCGAGGTCACCGAGGACAATGAACGTGTTGATGGGAAGGTCGATTTTGCCGATGGGTTACATGGCCGATCCAGCAACATGTTCACCAAAGTCTACATCCCTCCCTCGTTCCGCACTCGGATTGCTGCCTTTATTCTGCTAATCTGGCTTTTTGCCGCTACCACCGGGGTAGGCGTCACTATTATTCCCTTGGTCATTGGTCGGAAAATCATCGGGTCCTACTCCACTACTCCGGCTCCGGTGAACGACGTTTACGCATTTTCAAGTGGTCTCTGTGTGGTCGGTGCGCTTGCCTACCTGGCGTACTACTCCAGCACCGCACTCAACTTCGTGCGAGAGAATTCAGGTGCATACCTTCGTTCTCCCCGCCAAGCAGCCCAGACCAGTCTGGGCCTCATGCTACATGCTGCTCGACTCCTGTACATGGCTCAAGTTGCCATCATCCTTCTACCGTCACTCTTCGCGCTGCTCACTGAACTATACATTCTCATTCCCGCGCACACCCTCTTTGGTGACGCAGAGTCGCATGTTGTCCATGTCGTTCAGGACTGGGCGCTCGGAGTGTTGTATGTCCAGATGGCCATCAAGTTGACTTTCTGGCAGCCCCATTCCTGGGTGGCAGCTGCGGTCAACAGTGTCTTCCAAGATGGCTGGCTGAAGCCGAATGCGAGCCTTGCCACTCGTGCTCTTGTTCTTCCAATCGTTCTCTTCACTGCGGCTGCGGTCACTTTGCCTTTGTCATTTGGGATTATTGTGCGCTGGACAATTTTCTACTCCCACATCGGAGTGCAGCCTAATATTTACCGCTATGCTTATCCTACTACACTCTTGATCGTACTGTCTGTATGGATAGCACATCTACTGCTGAGACGAGTGGCGGTCTGGCGCACCAATATCCGCGATGAAGTCTATCTCATTGGAGAGAGACTGCACAATTTCAGTGAGAAACGAGCACGGGATGTCGGTGTGTCGCGGGTGATGACAGGGTGACGAAATGGATGAGCCTCAATGGCACTCTCCTACTTTTCTTAACTCTATTGTACATTTAACTCAAAATGAATCATTAGAATCCAAAGTATTATTGACTATCTCTCATCCTGCCCCTCGTTGGTATCATGCCTGAGGCATCGTTTTTATATGTACGTAATGGTACTGGTAATACCGTAATATAAACCTTCATTGCCTGCTGCCTGCCCCGTGGCCCCACTATTGGCCTGCCTTGTGGTCGCTCATTGGTTAGGCAACAGGATTCCCTCGATGCGCCGTTGTGTGGTTATCGGCCTTCATCGCCATCCTGAAGGCACCCATTGAAACTGCTCGAAGTCTTTCATGATCCCTATTCTCCTGTCGAATGGATTCTTCGTCTTTCAGCTACTCTCGCTATGTGTTCTTGAACGCTATCACTGCAGTGCCTTGTCTCTAATGCTCGATACTGTACCTGTCATTCTTATCGATCCCCTCCGCAATCCCCAAGATGTCAGTCCTCCGGCATGGAGGAGGAGGCGGCTTCCTCCAGCGGCGCCTCACGAAATTATATACCGATACGAAAACCTCCTGTGAGAGTGTTACGACAGCCTCAAAGGCCCTCGATGATCCTGAGCTTGTCGCCCTCCACGGGAGTTTCCAGAAACAGAGGGATCGCTTGTTGGCATGGGGTCTGGATTGGAGCGACGCAAGCGCGGCGCAGCCCAACGACATCGATGAATCTTTGACTGCCGCAGGTTTCAGCGATGTCGTTGAGAGTGTCATGTCATCGATCCAAGAACTCCTCAATGATGCTGAGCAAGTCCAGCATGTGGATGCGCCCATGCTTCCTTCCAAGGAACGGAAAGTCGATATACCATCGAAGGATACCCTCGCTAGCAGGCCTGTTAAAACGCAATGGACGGAGGAAGATATAACTCGCTCGAACAAGATTTTGAATGAACTCACTGGCTGCATTGATACCCTTTATGATCTCTCGCGCTCCCGGCGGACAATGGCTTCCAGCATGTCATCCAGCAGGAAGAGAACGCGCCACCCACGACCTAACCTCACGTCACCTTACGATTCATCACACGGTTCATTCTCCGATTCCAAGGAGAAAGTACAAAGCCCGAAGCAAATGTTCGATACATTGACCTACTCGCCCACGACCACGCACCGTGACTCCCCTAATCCTTTCTTGCCATTGAACCATCTCCTCATCGATCGCTCAGCTCTGCAACTATATGGAGCGGCGCACGATAATAGCCCTCCTCCATATGAACCTGTTGCGGCATCTTCCAACTCGCGTGCCATTGGACGACTGAAGTCATCGGCATCGCATCTTCTCGCCTCCACAAAAGAGTCCCATGTCTCCGTGCTTGTCGAGTTTATGCCTATATTGGCGGAGTCAAAAATGGATAACAAGAGTGCTCGACTGGAAAAGCTCCAACAGTCTCTTGAACAGTTGCTACAGAACGCCAGGATCTCGCACTTAGGGTTGATGCGTTTTTTGGGCTACTGCATTGATAACTCGAATTCTCGCTATGCATTCCTTTATCAGATGCCGGTCGACTACTTCCCTTTCCTACAGAATCCGAGTGACTTGCTGAAGGAGTTAAAGCCTAAGCCATTGGTCGCTCTTCTTCCTTCAGCAGAGGAGTATCGGGAGAATCGAGTTCCAAACCTTGACACTCGCTTTCGATTGGCTTACGATCTCTTAATGTCCGCTCTCCACCTGAGAAGCCAAAATGCCGTTCATGGAAATATCAACAGCAGCAACGTTATCTTCTTCCCGGGCCGAAGTGATGCGAGTGATGATGAAGGTGGTCTTGCACCTGATCTTCGCCGTCCTTATCTCACCTCTCCGGCACGGTTCTCTGGGGATGGGCCGACCCCCGAACCGTTGTCTTCGGCAATGTATCGTCACCCAGAGGACAAGAGATGTGTTGAGGATGATGGCGCGTGGGCCTATGACCTTTACTCGCTCGGCCTCATTCTATTAGAGATAGGCCTGTGGGCACCAGTTGGCCGGCTTTGGAAGATGAAGTACGACCGCTCGTGGTTCAAGCATCGGGTGGAAGATCTTTATGTCAAGAAACTCGGCCCGAAGTGCGGTGGTGCTTATCTTCAAGCCGTTCAGTTGTGCCTTGATGCCCCCAACTTCCATTTATCGACACAACCAATGACTGACCTTGGTCTTCGTGTCCCACAAATTTACCACTACCCGGTACTTGACTTGTCGGACCCTGATGGCACTTTTTCTTTTTCGATGAATTTCATGTACACAATCTGCAAGATACTGTGGTCATGTTGCCGGATTGATATCTTCTCGGCACCCTCGGCGGAAGAATTGGATGACTGCCTTCCACTCGCCCTTGTCCCCACCCCCGAGCCGGTCACCATCGAGGACAAAGTCAGGGCATACAAGTCATCGAAGCGCGAGATGTCTAATTATGACAAGAAGCTTCCTACAATTCCAGCTGATGCATGGAGCGCCGCGAATGAAGACAAACTTATTGAAAAGCCACAAAAGAAACGGACCGTCAAGAGACTTCCGCACTTGGAAATACCGGACGAGCACCTACAAGAGTGGAATTTCCAAATAATGCCTCGAGTGAGTCGCCTTCTTCAGAAGATCTTGAAGGAGTCTTCTGAGTCATGTGGAGTAAACCTCATCATGACTGGCGAGTCGCCTGAAAGTGCCAAAACGACGATTTGTGTTACTTGCGCCAGTGTGAAGAAAGTTCGAATGGCCCTCAAGAAGCACTTTGCTCTTGGTCGGGATGACTGGGATTTGATTGTCCTCCGTGGCGATATCGAACGGTCCAAGGTTCCTCGGAACCGGCGCCGGAGGCCGGCCAAAGCTCGCCCGAATGTGTCCAATGATACACCCTTTCGTCAGCGAGAGCTCAATCCATGTCACCAGCAGCGCCCTCTGTGCGGAGCATCCATCGGTGCTTTTCAGAACGAAGAGCACCTACCCCCTGTCTCATATGGCGGTGCCGTGATCGTCGATGGCTTACCGTATGGCTTAACAGTACATCATATGTTGGAAGCTCCTAGCGAAGATGAGGGCCAAGGCAGTAGTTCCGCAGAGTCCCACCAAGACGCCCCTTCCAGGTCGGCGGGGAATTGGCCCCGTGATACATCAGACATCCCACATCCTGGATTCAGGTACGACTATCCAGAAGATGACTCGTCTGACATGAACTTCGATTTCGAAATTTCCGATATGGAGGACGGAGACGATCCATCGCAAGGCCTTGAGTCTGGGTATGATGAATTCTGGCTTTCAGACGAAGATTCATCAGATGATGACTCCGTTGGCCCTGATGACGATGACGATGACACCGCGTCTATCGGCGATACTGCTGGCATCGAACCCGGCGAAGAACCTCGGCTGCTTGTCACCCAACCAGCTATTGACGACGTACATGAAGACTTTTTTCCATCTCCAGAAGATCGCGATGACGAGCACCTAGCCTCACACTCTCTAGGTTATGTCCACGCATCATCTGGAGTACGGCGCTGGACCCGAAAGGGTCTGAAACATGAAATTGACTGGGCACTCATCAAAGTCGACGATGTCCGCATGGACCCTCGCAACATCATTCTGGATACTACCAGATCCAGTATCGCTCGTCCGGGTCGCCCTATCCCGCCACAACCCATATTTCTGAACCAGGTGGCCCGGATGGAGGAGCTAGGTGGTTTGCAAGTTCATTGCTGTGGCCGCACAAGTGGACTGCAAACAGGGCAGATATCCAAGGCTATGACATTGGTCAAACTTCAGGGACGGCATTCATTCTCAACCAGCTTTTGTGTCAATGGGAACTTCGGAGGTAAGAGGTGCACTTGAGCGGATCCATGTTTTTGTCTATACGACCCTTAATTAGATACCCTTTTTGTTGTTTTTTCATGCACGCCCATCATTTGTTGTCTTCCTTAGCTGGTAAACATACAGCACCATTCTGTCTAAGACATCGGCTCATGTCGAGTAAACATTTCACGAAGCTAATATCTCTTGATTCGACAGCCCCTGGCGACTCCGGCGCATGGGTCTTCGACCGTCCCACCGGCCGTGTCTGCGGCCATGTTCTCGCCTGGTCCGCAAAAAGCAACACCACCTACATTTCCCCTATGGAGGTCACCTTCGATGACATCGCACGCACGCTCCGCGCCTCTGTCGTCTCCCTCCCCGGCGACCCGAGCCGATCCATGGGTTACGTCGACCCTAATTCCCCGCAGTCCGCTCAATACCGCTATCAGGCACAGCGGCTTCCAGGGGACTTTGGTCGTTTAGCTTTTGGGGCTGGAGGAACCCCCGGTCCGCCTGTACCACCCTATCCCCACCATTATCCTCATCCTCAAGCCCACCATCCGGC